>CAKAOI010050623.1:0-14691 GCA_916701655.1 Sebastiscus albofasciatus | reverse complement strand
CCCCCCCCCCCCCCCCCCCCCCCCCCCCCCCCCCCCCCCCCCCCCCCCCCCCCCCCCCCCCCCCCCCCCCCCCCCCCCCCCCCCCCCCCCCGGGGGAAGGACAGGAGGAAGGACTGATACTGATGGAACACAGAGATTCAGTTAGAAGCTACCAAAGTACTGAGAGCTCACACAACGTCTTTCTCTCTGGTTTCCTGCACAGACATGAGTTGAGTCTCGCAGCATACGCTTGTTTGAGGGGGAGAAGTTATTTTGACCAGCTTCGGTCGCATAGAGAGTCATTTTGCTGAGGCGTGTGTCCAGCACTTTATGCAAGTAAAGTCAGCACACTGACACACTGACAGCTGTTGTTGCCTGTTGGACTGCAGTTTGCCATGTTATGATTTCAGCACATTTTGTATACTAAGTGGACCAGTACAGGTGAAGGTTCCTGGACAATATTTGTCATTTGTTTTGTTAATTGATTTCCAAAAATAAATATATAAATACATTTGCACAATATCCATGTTGGGAAGAGTATTATATACACTGATCAGCCATAGCATTCAGACCACTGGACAGGTGAAGTGAATAACATGGATTATCTGGTTACCATGGCACCAGGCAGTGGGGGGGATATATTAGACAGCAAGTGAACATTTTGAACTTTGAACTTTGTGTTGGAAGCAGAAAAAATGGGCCAGCGTAAGGATGTGAGTGACTTTGACAACAAGGACCAGATAGTGCTGTCTAGACGACCGGGTCAGAGCATCTCCAGAACTGCAGCTCTTGTGGGATGTTCCCAGTCTGCAGTGGTCAGGACCTACCAAAAGAATCCCAAGGAAGGAGAACCGGTGAACCGGAGACAGGGTCAGACCCGAGGCTCATTGATGCACGAGGGGAGTGAAGGCTGGCCCGTGTTGTCTGATCCAATAGAAGAGCTACTGGAGCTCAAACTGCTGAAAGAGTTAATGCTGCTTCTGATAGAAAGGAGTCAGAACACACAGTGAGGAGCAGTTTGTTGTGTATGGGGACCGGTCAGGGTGCCCATACTGACCTAATGTTATGGCTAATCGGTCTACATATATATATATATATATATATATAGAGAGAGAGAGAGAGAGAGAGAGAGAGAGAGAGGGAGAGAGAGAGAGAGAGAGAGAGAGAGATCTATATATAGATACTGAAAATTACACAAACTATATCATAAAAATCAACGTGAGACACACGATGGAAGTGCAATATAAAAAGGTGATGAAAGTTGCCAATATAAATCCATATGAATTTAAACATTATGGTAAAGTGTATCCATTCATTTGATAAATTCATAGGTGATCGGATAAAATGATGTTTACATTTGTGGTTTAACAACACAACCTAAATGCTCACCACAGTTTACGGGACATTCTGAGCATCACCGTGCGTGCACTCTCTTGCACACTCATTGATGAAGGATCCTCCGTTATACTCAACACTGCAGTGAAATGTATAGATCACTAGTTAGTCCATGAGCCAGGGGGTTGGTCGTGCCACTTTGGAGGGACCAGGTCTCATGGTGATTTTTTTAAAGGTCTGTGTCCCTAGTGTTGGAAAATGCATGATAGCATTGCAGCAATGGTAGCTTTCTATGTGCTATCACTAATTTTTTCATCCCTCCATCATTAAAGTTTTCATTTATATTCCATTAACAACTGCCCCAATAACAGAATCCAATGGAAAGTTCTGAAGATTCTATCAGATACAAACTGCACAAAGTTACATTTATTCTGATAAGAAATGTTGTTATTGTTGTTAGTCATGTAATATATCATTTTAAAGCTCTTTATGCTGGAACTATCCATGTCATCCATCCACATCAGATCAATATGAAGTTAGTTATAAGGGCATTTGCAGTGGCATTCAGTCTTTGCCCAATTACAGCATTAGAGGTCAAAGGTCGAATTCTCTTGACCTCAGTGTCATGACAATGTGACTGTTGGATAGAGTATAGTCTGAGCTTTAAAACGATATATGATTTCATGATATTGTGTGTTGGTTCCCCTCTTTTATACTGGATCTATGTGTAAAATGGAGAAAACAGATGGAAACACTTTAATGATGGAGGAATGAAAAAAGGAGTGATAGCACATAGAAAGCTACAATTGCTGCAATGCTATCATGCACTTTCCAACACTAGGGACATAGACCTTTAAAAAAATCACCATGAGACGTGGTCCCTCCAAAGTGGCACAACAGCCAGATTTGCAGGCTCATGGGGCTCACTGAGTCACACTTCCACCAAGCGGTCCAGTTCAGTTTGGTCCAGTTCAGTTCAGTCCAGTTAGTTACACATTAGAACGGTTGTTTGCATGTTTCCATTAACAAAAGTTGTGGATGGTACCTGGTAACTGGTACTGTTTCTTTGGCTGAGCCAACACTAGAAACATTGCAGATAGTGACTGGTCAGAGAGAGTCCTCGGGACACTCTGGACAAACCTGCCGTTTTTAAACAGCCATGATGCCACCGTGGTCTAGGTATCATTGGATAATCCATAATACATTTGAATATTAAAAACAGAAATAGCTCACGTGGTCTGTTCGTTTTTTGTTTCCAAAAGAAAAAACAAATTAAAAAAAACGGTCCAATTTAGTTTTTTTGCAAGTTTCTTTTTGTAATTTTTTCATTTTGGATTGATTGATGTCTGAGTCCTCAGAGGAGAGGAAAGGCCTTCAGTACAGACAGAGCTTTAGTCTGTCTAGCTGGCATTAATGTCACAACCGCTGGTTGAAAAATCGGCATTATCATGATGTAGAACAAATTAAATAAATTACATACACTACCAAATAGGCTAGAAATGATTGAGAAGCATCATAATCCACCAAACAGAATACCATCAGTTAGTGATTAAGGCTGATTAATCATCGTTTCAGACTACGATGTCTGAAGGTGATCAACCAGACTTATTTATCATTGATTATTGACTTGACTTTTCATCTATAAATGCATCAAAATTGAGAATTTGCCTGCTGAACTTTTTGAAATGAAATGCTCGGGAAGGGGGCTGAGGAGCGATGACCTCTGACCCCTGTGGCGGGTAACGTCACAGGAGGCCTACTCGTAAGATGCACTGACTTCACCGATGCCGAATCTCCCTCAGTATGATCTGATCAATACCACGCTGGCAGATTGATTTGTTGACTATGTAATGTAATAAATTCCAGAGGTTGTGTAGCTACGTGATGTAGTCAACAATGAACTACAACTAGAAACTGAACATTAGCTTGATGATGTTGTAGAATGTGAAGTTAGTTGGTAGTCTACTCTGTAACAGTCAATTGGTAGCATGAGGGGGGCGGGGGGGGGCTCTGCTGGAAAGTACCACAAAGGTGATTTACACATATAATTAATTAGGCTTTTAATTCACGCTGCACAACTAAATAGTACATCACACACTTTTTAGATGAAAAAAAGTACAACACATTATTTTAATGGGAATTTGCCAGGCTCTGCATTGCCAAAGCCTGGAGACATAACAGAAAGGATTGTGTACCGTTGTGTCTGTTGAGAGCTAGATCTAGATCATAGAGCAGCATATTCACCGTCTATCATCCTTTCTATGGATCTGGCTCCAACTGGACTCCAGTCTGGAGCATGAAACAGGCTACTGGTCCTATGGTGCACTCTACTGGCTGAAAACTGAACTACATCACATTAACTATATTACAGCAATGTACAGTGTTTCCCAGGAGACTGTGGTGGGTGGACCTCAGACCCTCTAGGGGTCCAGGGCTACGTAACCCTGGACCTCAGACCCAGACCCTCCAGGGGTCCAGGGCTATGTAACCCTGGACCTCAGACCCTCTAGGGGTCCAGGGCTACGTAACCCTGGACCTCAGACCCTCTAGGGGTCCAGGGCTACGTAACCCTGGACCTCAGACCCTCTAGGGTTCCAGGGTTACGTACCACTGGACCTCAGACCCTCTAGGGGTCCAGGGCTACGTACCACTGGGAGAACATTTGAGAGTGTAATCAAGAGGTTCCATGTATGAAGAACTGTACTCTTGTCAACTCTTTCGTCCTCTAGCAGTGGTGGAATGTAACTAAGTACATTTAGGCTGGTACTGTACTTAAATACGATTTGAAGGTACTTGTACTTTACTTGAGTATTTCCATCTTATGTAACTTTATAGGCTACTTGTCCTCCACTGGGCTACATCTCAGAGGGAAATATTGTACTTTTACCTTCAACACATTCATTTAACAATTTACTAGCTATATGCAGATTCAGATTCCTAATACTAAATATAAATATACTAATAAACTATCATGTATTATTAAGTAGTATATAATTATTAAGTAGGCTATATAAAGTAGTTGAATGAGCTCCACCTTTATCAGCTGCAACATTAAAGTGGTGAACACATTAATGCACCAATAATTATAATATAATAATATGATACATATTATTCTGCACTTTTACTTTTGGTAGGCTACATGTTGATGCTAATACTTTTGCACTTTTACTTCAGTAACATTCTGAATTGAGGTGGTACAAGGTGTCCATTTGGGTTTTGTGCCCGCACCTCTTCACCGCAGTCATGTGTAATCTAATCTGACCACTGGTTTCGTTCCGGTGGCTGTTCGCCCCCGTTTTCCAGTTAAAGGGGTTGATTTTGTCTTGGGGAACGACCTGGCTGGGGGTAAAGTCCATCCTGCTCCTGAGGCTAATGTTCTGCCTGATGTGTCTCACCCTTTTTGTGTCTCTGTCCTCCCTGAGGAAAGTTTACCATCTGATGAGGTGGTGAACGGCGCTCCAAGTGGGTGTGAGGGTGTGGCAGGTCTGTGGATTTCTTCTGTGGTATGCCCTCTGCTGACTGATGAGGTATCTGCCGGTGTCCAGAAAGGTGGTCCGTCCTCATCCAAACATTTGTGGTTCGGTCATCTGGGTGTGGCAAGGTCATGTGACCTTATCATCTGGTGTCTCAGGATGGTTTGGCAGTGCCTCCTGGTGAGTCTGTCTACTGTATTCTGGTTTGCTCCTCTAACCAAACTGGAGAGTTTGTTCTTACGGGAGGAGGTGTTACATGCCGTAGTGTGTGTTGTGTTTTTGTGCCCGCTCCTGTTTCCCTCAGGTGCCGCCCTCCCCCCGCTGTGCAGCTGCACTAACTGGATGTAAGCGTGCCAAATCACCAGTGGAAGTTGCCAGCAGTTATTGAGACTGTGTGTTCTGTGGTTTACGTCAGGGGTCGACGTGTGTCGGAGCGGCGGTGGTTTTTAGTGAATTCAGAGTGGTTATGGTTGTGGTTCTATTTCATTCTTCCTGACCGCCAGAGGACGGTGCTTTAGCACTGGATATCTCCATCTCGCATATGCGCAGGTCGAGTAATTATACCAAACCCCTACATCATCATGCAATCTGTTCCTTTTATCTTCTTGCTAGCGAGAACACTGGTAGCAGGTCAAGCAATTCAGATGGCTTTAGCACGCCTGGGGCTGGACGAAGCGCCTGTTGCAGCAGCTCCGTCAAGCGCCTTTGTCACAAAAGTGTGAGGTTCTTATTTTGGATACCAGCGATTAAAAGGTGTTTCCACTGTTAAGAAAGACCCGATTCGATATAATCAGTTTAAAAGATTTATTTAAGCTGCTAAAATTATCACCATTAAAACAGATAAATAAAACCAGTTAAAACAGTGCTAATTGAAATAAAACTACAATAAAATGTCCTTAAAATGGGGGTGCAAAGTCCAAGTGCACAGCAGGCAATAAATAGTTCAGGAAAGGGGAGTATTTAAGTCTAAAAATGTCAAGGGAGGAAGGGGGGTCCTGAGGCCGTCGGCTCCTCTGCTCCGGCCCTGCAGCTCTGCTGCACCCTCGTCGTCGTTGGCGCTACAGAGAGAAACGGGAACTTCAGTGGCCAGCACACACAAAGCAGCAGCTCACACACACACAGAGATTGCTTGGTTCACTTTCCATTACTTAGCTTTTAGTAGGCGTTGAACCAAGTCTTTTCAATCCCGTCTAGCTCGTCCTGCAGCGGTTCGTCCGGTCCCTCATCCTGGCCGCCCCGTCACTCAGTCGGCCGTGTTCCTGGAGCAGACCGTACCGGTGAAGCTGCTTCGGTTCCAAACTCACATCTCAAGCTCCGCTTCCTCGTTTCCTCGTTCCTGCTGGTTCTCTACCTTTGTTCCTCCAGCTGTTCATCTGTCCACAATCAACTTAAAAAGAGGCAGAACGTCTCTGTCGCCAATCCGGAGCTGGCAGGGGTGTGTCAGTCAATTAGTCACAGCTGTTTCTCTTCTGTTAATCACCTTGATCCAAAGTCCAATCCAGTTAAAAACATAGTAAAACCAGATATGAAATATAAAACACATGCAATAATAAAACGGGCAAACATGCAACACCACATCAATAAAAACAATATAAGAAATACATGTACACATGATAAAACCCATAATAATAAATAAACATGCGATATTAGATCAAGTGATTAAAACAACTGTATCTCCCTGTGACACCTTTTTCAGGCAAACACCACAGTCCACTGCCTTTTCAGTCCCTCCTTCAAAGCCCTATATTGAAGCGCTCCAGAGGTGCTGGGCAGACCCTAAGTTGTTCTCCCATCACACCAGTGATTGCAGAAACTTTGCTCCCATGCAGGAGGCAGGTAGCTATGGGTTAGACCGTATGGCCCTGGTCGAGCCTGCCATTGCCTCTTTAATAGTATCCCCAGATGAGGAACTGATGCCCGCTGTCCCCGTCCTCAGTGTCGACTGACCGATTATCTCCTTGCTAGGAGTTATAACATAGCAACACGAATGGGGCGTATGGGCAATTCATTTTCTCATCTTATCCTGGCTCTCAGAGCCTGCAGGAAACTGGTACGGACCCTGCTGCTCAGACCCTCAGTGATGCATCCCTTCAGACTTTTGCTTTCATGTCTAGGGAGCTTGGAAGGTTGATGTCAACCATGACGCTGGCAAGCCACCAGGTCTGGCTAGCGCAGTCCCCTCTGTCGGAGGGGTGTCGTCGTACCCTCTGTGGACCTGAGGCCAACGCTCACAGCAGCACCTCAGCTACTGGGAGAGGGAGACCACAGACCCTTGGGTGGTGTCCACTCTGTCCAAGGGATACACACTACAGTTCCGATGCTGGCCACCCACTTTCTGCGTGTTCAGAATGTCTGTGGTCACAACTAGGAACTAGTAGCCCTCTTAGAGAAGGACGCCATAGAGTCTGTAGAGTGGCATACACGGCTCAGTGGGTTGTATTCAGTGTATTTTCTAATTTCGAAGAAGGATGGCGGGTTTCGCCCAATCCTAGACTTGAGGGGGTTGAACAAGTTTTTAAAGGTCCTGCCATTCCGCATGTTGTGGATGACAGATGTTCTCCAGTCAATTGCACAAGGATGCCTATTTTCATGTGCCTATGGCCCCCCACCACAGGCAGTTCCTAAGGTTTGCCTTTCGAGGACGGGCATATTTACAAGGTGCGTGACACCTGCGTATCTCCCATGCAAGCCAGGGGTTTGACAATCTTGACGTACCTGGACGATTGGCTACTCATTTCTCCAACTGCGGAGAATGCAATCAGAGACACAGCTACGCTCTTAGGTCATGTAAGCCAGCCGGGTCTACACCAAGAGCAATCTTACACCCAGTCAGCAGGTAGATTACCTGGCCATGACACCCGACTCACAATCAATGAAAGCATTCCTTTCCCCAAAGAGAGTGGAGGCTTTTCTGCAACTTATCAGTTGCTTCCAGAGGGGCAGGGTTTTGAAGTACGGCCTCTTTCTCAGGCTGCTGGGTATGCTGACAGCAGCATCCATGGTCGTCCCTCTGGGTCTTCTTTCCTTACGGCCCCTTGAAATCTGGATCAACGGACTCCACTTGGACCCCAAGTGGCACAGGGGCAGGAGCGTGAGAGTGTCCAGCTCTTGCTGCCTAACATTGAAGCCTTGGGGGAGCAAGGTGTATCTGACCAGGGGGGTTCCCCTGGGGGTAATCCCCTCCCGCCGAGAGGTTGTGGAAACAGATGCCTCACTATTGGGCTGGGGTGCAGTCTGGCAGCACAGGACCATCAAGGGCCGATGGAGTGGGTAGCAGAGGTTAGAACACATAAATGTGCTCGAGCTCAGAGCAATATATCTGGCACGGCGACATTTTCTCCCAGTACTGAAGGACCGGCATGTTCTCGTCCGGACAGACAGCACATCCGTGGTATATCATATCAACCATCAGGGAGGCACCAGGTCCAGGCAGAGTCTACGAGTGTCACAGCAGCTCATTACATGGGCATTTCCCCACTTCCTGAGCCTCAGGGCCGTACATCTCCCAGGCGCACAGAACAGTGCGCCAGATGTTCTGTACCGCCAGGGGCCACCAGGGGCCGCCAGATAGAGCTGATATGGCAGAGCGGAAGTGGACGTCTTCGCCTCAGAAGCGTCAGCACATTGTCCCCTCTGGTACTCCCTAAGGGAGAGGACCAGCTCTCTGGGGCAGGATGCCCTCACTCACACTTGGCCAGCCTACCTTCTGTATGCCTTTCCACCGATTCCACTCCTTCGTGTGATGCTGGACAGAGTCCAACTGGGAGGCCACAAACTACTGCTGGTAGCCCCCAACTGGCCAGGCAGGCCGTGGTTTCCAGTGCTCCTGAAACTGCTCAATGGGGAGCCATGGCATCTCCCAAGGAGACCAGACCTTCTCTCTCAGCTGGAGGGATGCATATGGCATTCGAATCCAGATCGCCTTCAGCTGTGTGTCTGGCCATTGGAAGCCAGGACTCACTCCTGGCATCGTGTGACCAGTCTGTGATCCACACGGTGTTGAGTTTGAGGGCTCCCTCCACTAGGTCCCTCTACGCTAATCGATGGAAGCTTTTTTCCCAGTGGTGCAAGACAAATTGTGAGGTACCAGACAGTTGCTCAGTGGCCATCATTCTGCATTTCCTGCAGTCATTGTTGGATTGTGGCAGATGTGCATCAACTTTGAAAGTATATGCAGCTGCCATTTCAGTGGGGCACTTGAGGGTGGACAACCAGACAGTGGGGTCGCACTATCTGGTTAGTCAGTTCTTGAAGGGCGCACAGAGGCTTAGAGCACGAAAGTCACTGTCGTGCCATCATGGGACTTGAAATGAGTGTTAAGGGTTCTGTGTCAGCCCCCGTTTGAACCGTTAGAACAGGCAGAACTGAGGTGGTTGTCTGCCAAGACAGCATTTCTGCTTGCTATCACATCAGCGAAGCGAGTGGATGAACTCCACGCCCTATCAGTGAGCGAGATGTACATACGTTGGTACCCAGATGGTTCAGGGGTTACTCTCCTACCAAATCTTTCATGCCAAAGAGGGTGCCTCCCTCGCATGTAAACCAAGCCATCGATTTGGCGACATTCAGTGCACCAGGTCTGAGGGGCCAGAGGAACCGCCAGTGCTACTGTGCCTGGTTTGGGCACTCAAAGCGTACGTGGAGGCTAACGCCAACTTATGTAAAACTGACAAACCTTTTGTTTTCTATGGGGGTTGTAAGAAGGGCGAACCTCTATCAAAACAGAGACTATCTAATTGGATTGTAGATGTGATTCTACATGCTTATAGGTCAGAGGGCTTGCCTCTACCTAGTAATGAGAAGTGCCACTCTACTTGTAGTGTGTCCATGTCTTGGGCAGCCTTGAAAGGAGACTCTTTGCAAGACATCTGTGCTGCGGCGACCTGGGAGTCTTCATGTACCTTTGGTCGCTATTACTGTGTTAATGTGGCTGCTCCGCACGCTATGGCAACAGCCATCCTATCAACAGCTTCCATTCTTTAGTGCGGTAAGCATTCCTCTTGACCTTGCTGATATAAGTCATCCAGTGCTAAAGCACCGTCCTCTGGCAGTCAGGAAGAATGAAATAGAACGAGAGTTACGGATGTAACTACGGTTCTATGAATTTTGGATGACCGCCAGAGTTGTCTGTCACTCGGAATCTGGGTGAGAAGATTCTGAAGGAACAGATTGCGTGACGACGTAGGGGTTTTATACTGGGGCATGCGCCATACGTCATCACATGGTCACAGGTGATTTTGTTGGTATACTTACTCGACCTGCGCATATGCGAGATGGAGATGTCCAGTGCTAAAGCACCGTCCTCTGGCGGTCATCCAAAATTCATAGAACCGTAGTTACATCCATAACTCTCGTTCTAAGCTGTAGCTTTAAGTTACATCATCTGTTATAGAAAGTAGTTTTAAGTAAGTACAATTAATTAATTAAGTACAATTTTCAATTATTGTCAAGAAATTGTATAATTTTGTTTACACACATCCGTTGCCGGTCTCTTTCTTTCCTGGTGAAATATATTTTTTACTCCCTCCATCTCCTGGACCCTAAATGGGGGAACGTAACCATTGTCTTTTATTGTTGTCTTCTGTGTAGGTTTAAATCTGTAAAATGTTGGTCAAAGTTGTTTATTTATGAGAGGGAAGGTAAATCTTTATTATATTAACATACAATAGGTCTGTGATGCAGGAAACATAAAGAAACCAAAGACACCGCACATAAAGGAATACAGTATATCTGTATTTAATATGCACTATTTGTGTTTTATCGTGTAATTTCTGACTTTGATTTTGACATTTTTAAAATCTGCGTCAAAGTAAACGGTGATTTAATCTCAGTGGGTTTGTGATTCTTTCTTACAGGTCTCATAGTTTTGTATAATTTCCTAGAAGGTAACTGGAGGAAGATTCCTGGAGAGAACAGGGAAAATGGAGAGTGGTCAATTGGCACTTCCAATTAATTGGATCCGATTCAGTTCTAGAGGAAATTGTCTACAGAGAATTTACAATTCATTATATATGGAGCATAAAGTTTCCAATTACTAAATAATAATTACTAATTATTCGTGTCAGTTTAATTGGCCAACACCCAGTACCCAACAGGAAACAGAAATACAATCTGCTAAAGGTCAAGATTGGCATTCATGGTGCCTCTTTAGTTATAATATATATATATATATATATATATATATATATATATATACTGGAAAAAAAAAAGTTCGGAAACTTGTGTTTGGTCGATTAATTCTCTGTTGTTACAATCATTCATTCATTCAAAGCCTATCGCTCCTTTGTGGAGCATAGGCCGTTGACCACAGTCCTCCAGAGTCTTTTGTCCTGGGTTTTCCTCTCCAGTTGTTTCCATGTCAGCCCGCTCTGTTTGATGTCAGTGTCAAGGTCCCTGCGCCAGGTGTTCTTGGGCCGGCCTCTCCTTCTTTTGCCTTCTGGGTTCCATCTAAGGGCCTGTCTGGTGATGCTGGTACCGGGTTTCCGGAGTGTGTGGCCAATCCATCCCCATCTCCTTCTCCTGATCTCTTCTTCAACAGGTGTTTGACCTGTTCTCTGCCAAAGATCAATGTTGCTGATGGTATCTGGCATCTGGTATCTCCAGTGGATGTTTAAGATGCGCCTCAGGCAGTTGTTTATGAATGTTTGTACTTTTGTTATTGTGGTCTTTGTTGTCCTCCACGTCTCTGAACCATAGAGGAGTATTGGTTTGATGTTGGAGTTGAAGAGTCTGAGCTTTGTCCGCCGGCTGATTTCTTTGGAGCTCCAGATGTTCTTTAGTTGTATGAATGAAGCCCTTGCCTTGCCGATTCTGGCTCTGACATCTGCATCCGTTCCGCCCTGTTTATTGATGACCCTACCGAGGTATGTAAAGGCTTCTACTTCTTCCAGTGCTGTTCCCTCCAAGGTCACTGAGTCTCCGCTGGTTGTGTTGACCTTGAGGACTTTACTTTTCCCTTTATGGATGTTGAGGCCTATTTGTGATGATGTGTCTGCCAGTATTCTTGTCTTTTCTTGCATCTGTTGTCGACTGTGAGACAACAAAGCCAGGTCATCAGCAAAGTCTAAGTCGTCTAGCTGTGTTGTGAGTGTCCACTGGATCCTGTTACTCCTCTGTGCTGTTGTGGTCTTCATTATCCAATCGATAACCATGGGGAAGAGGAAAGGGGACAGTAGACAGCCTTGCCTGACGCCGGTCTTCACATGGATAACTCTGCAGGTCATCCCTGCGTAAGAGTTCCTGATTATGTTGACCATTTTTTCTGGAATGCCATGGTATCGAAGCAGTTTCCAGAGGATGCTTCTGTCAACGCTGTCAAATGCCTTCTCATAGTCTATGAAGTTGATGTACAGCGCAGAATTCCATTCCAATGACTGCTCAACTATGATGCGGAGAGTTGCGATCTGGTCCACGCATGATCTATTCTGCCGAAAGCCTGCTTGCTGGTCTCTTAGTAGTGGGTCCAGAGCTTTCTTTATTCGTTCCAGGAGAATTCTGTGGAATATCTTTCCTGGCACTGAGAGAAGCATGATTCCTCTGTAGTTAGAGCATTTGCTCAGGTCTCCTTTCTTGGGGAGCTTGACCAGATAGCCCTCTAGCCAGTCTGTTGGTACTTCCTCCTTCTCCCAGATCTTCTGAAACAGTGGGTGCAGCATCTCTATGGAGGTGTCCATGTCTGCCTTCAGCGCCTCTGCTGGAATGTTGTCCGGTCCTGCTGCCTTATTGTTCCTCAATTGTGTGATGGCCATTTTAATTTCCAGCTTGGTGGGTTTTCCACAGTTGATGGGCAAATCCGTCTCCGCAGGTTGAATGTCTGGAGGGTTAGGTGGTGTAGGTCTGTTCAGGAGTTCTTCAAAGTGTTCTGCCCATCTCTCCTGTTGTTGTTCTAGTTCTGTGATCGTCTTCCCTTCCTTGTCTTTCACTGGTCGGTCTGTCTGTCTGGTCTTGCTGGACAGCTTCTTGGTGGTGTCGTACAGCTCTTTCATGTTTCCTTTTGCTGCTGCCTTTTCTGCTTCTTTAGCCAGGCTGTCGATGTAATTTCTCTTGTCCTTCTTCGCACTTTTCTTTACCTTTCTGTTGACCTCTGTGTATTCTTGTTGGGCTTTTGCCCTGGTTGTCCTTGTACGACAGTTGTTGATCTCTGCCTTCTTCTATCTTCTCTCTTCTATCTTGTGTAGAGTTTCTGCTGATATCCACTCTTTCTGCTGGCACTTCTTTAGTCCGATTACTTCCTGACATGTTGTTGTGACGGCCTCTCTTATCTTTTCCCATTGGTTTTGCATGTCTTCTTCCATGCTCAGATCTTGCAATACCTGGAATCTGTTCTTCAGAGTCAACGTGTACTCCTCCCTTTTCTGTGTCTCTTCCAAAAGGCGGACGTTGAACTTCTGTCTCTTTGTTGTTGTTTCCATCCAGTGCCTCTTCAGTTTCAGCTTTAGAGTGGCAACTAGCAGGTGGTGATCTGATGCTATGTCTGCTCCTCTCCTCACCCGTAGGTCCTGAAGTGATCTCCCGAACTTCCTGGTTATACAGAAGTGGTCGATCTGGTTCTCTGTCACGCCATCTGGTGATATCCAGGTCGCTTTATGAATCCTCTTGTGTGGAAAGACGCTTCCACCTATGACTAGGTTGTTCAGAGCACAGGTGTCTGCAAATCTCTCTCCATTCTTACTCATCTCTCCCAAACCCTGCTTGCCCATTACTTCTTCGTAGCCTGTGTTGTCTCTTCCGATCTTTGCATTAAAGTTCCCCATGAGAATACTGATGTCTTTTGCCTTTATCTGTTCCAGGATGCTCTGCAGTCTGTTATAAAAGTCATCCTTATTTTCATCGTCGCTGTCGTTTGTTGGTGCGTAACACTGTATCACATTCATCTTGATCTTCTGCTTCTTAGTTCTGAAAGAAGCTGTTATGATTCTTGGCCCATGTGCTTCCCATCCAATCAGTGCTCTCTGTGCTGTTCTTGATAGAAGAAGACCGACTCCCTCTGTGTGCAGTGCTTTGTCTTCTTCATGGCCCGAGTAGAGTAGCAGCTCTCCTGTCATCAGTCTTTATTGTCCAGATTGAATCCATCTTGTCTCACTGATTCCCAACAGGTCTAGGTTGTATCTATTAATTTCTGCTGCTACTTGCATGGTCTTTCCGGTCTCATACATGGTCCTAATGTTCCACGTTCCAATCCGGATGTCCCTGGTTGACAGAAGGGGTTTCAGCTCTGTGACTTCCTTGACTTTGTGGCTTTCATCACACAGTGTCATATTTCCTCTTGATGAGGAACCCTCCTCTACCAGGATTTGATTCTGTCTTTCTGTTGTCAACGTTTTTGTAGCATATAGGTTTTTTACAAGTTGGGGTTGCTAGCCCCAAGCCTATCCTTCCACCATTTCTGGCTTCTGGTAAGTTTTGGAGTTGGTTTGTAAGTCCTCTCCCCTAATTTATTGTCTTCCAGGTAGTGGATTACAGTCTCATACTACGTGAGGCCTGACAGGCATTGGGTCGTGTACAAGCTGTCTCGGCACGTCAAGCCCAACCAACTCCTGCTACTGTGTAGTGAAAGCTGCAACTAAGGCAAGCATTTCATACCAGCAGCACAACACAGTTGTTACAATGCTAACTGGCATTGTATTTAACAAAGCCAAATTTTATAGGCAAATTTTTCTTGGGCGCTACCCACATAATCAGCTGTGCTGCTCATCCCACAAATGCATGATCTTTACAAGTTGGACATCATTGTGAAGGTAAATAAACAGGCTTTCCAACGATGTAAAGTACAGTGCCAATTAGCATTATAACAACAGAGAAATAATCCACCAAACACAAGTTTCCAAACTTTTTTTCCCCAGTTTATATATATATATATATATATATATATATATTTATTTGGAAATGCTTGGATCCCAGGAGT
>CAKAOI010050622.1:0-12140 GCA_916701655.1 Sebastiscus albofasciatus | reverse complement strand
GTGCCATGGCATATGACAGATATATTGCTATATGTTGTCCTTTGAGGTATAATGCTATCATGAGTCCACATAATTTAATCAGAATTATCATTTTAATATGGTTTATAAGTTTCTCAATGATGTTTACGTTGTTTATGCTGCTTGCACGGTTTAAACTTTGCAGGACGAATATAGTAGATTTGTGCTGTAACAATCCGTCATTATTGAAACTGGTCTGTGAGGACACCAGAGTCAACAACTACTATGGGATGATTTGTATAATCTTAATCCAAGGGGTATCACTGGCAATAATAATATACACATATGCACAGATTTTGCGCACATGTGTCATGACTAATAATACAGATGCCCGGAGAAAAGCCGTTCAGACATGTGGTACACATTTAGTTGTTTTCTTAATCTATCAAATTAATACCAGCTTTACACTCATTGCTCATCGCATTAAGAGTTCATCCTCATACTTAAGAAGGGCTCTTGGTGTGTCAGTTTTAATATTTCCCCCTTTTTTGGACCCGATTATATATGGACTGAAAACAACAGAACTCAAGCAGAGCATGATAACGTTCCTAAAAAGAAATGTAGGTTCAACAAAGCTGTAACCAGTTTTGGCTTTCACATGAACTATATTACATTCAACATAATGTCAACTTTCAAATCCAATATAATTTAGCAAGAATAGTCTTTATACAAAAATATTTTTCATGTGTTCTTTACATATACATTTCTCCATCTGATGATGACATGTTTCCTGAATTTGTAAATTATTATTATTATTATTATTATTATTATTATTATTAGTAGTAGTAGTAGTAATGTTCATATTTATGTAATTTTAATGAATAATAAGGAATATGACTATGGAGGAAGGAACCTGCCAAACGAAAAAATAAATGACTCCATAAATAAAATAAATAAATAAATAACTAAACCATTAAAAGAAGCAAAAATAATATTCCAAATAAATGTAGTCCTTAATTAATTGATAAAATGTGACATAAATTGGTATTTGTGTTTTAATGTTCTTTTTTTGTTTACTCTTCTGTTTAATTGCCATTCATTCTTTTGAATTTTTAAATGAATTAACCTATTTTTGCATTTATTTTTTTTTATGTATTTATTTTTTGCATTGCTTTTTTTTAATTTCATATTTATTTTGAAATGTATGTATTTATTTATGTGTTTAAAGCCGCCCTCCATTCAGTTTTACTTCCTGTTTTTTGGTCAACGTTCTTCCTCAAACAGAGAATGGGGCTGTGGTCAATAGTCAGACGTAGTTCATTACCATGGCAACCAGATTGCATCTTTTTCTGCCACTTCTCAGATGCAAACGAGCATGAGTGCGCCTGCACAGGCTTGGAGGATGATGTCTGACTTGCAGGTTCAGCTTGCAAAAACCTTTTTTTTTTTTTTACTTTGAGTACAAAATTAAGTTATTTTTCAAAAAATGTTGGCAAACAGTGTAGCTAATCAACTTAATCTGGAAATAACTCAAATAAATATGAAATATCATAGAAATGTCAAAATACACTGGAGGGGGGCTTTAAGCATTTATTCATTGATGCATGATTTTTTCCTTAGCATTCCAACCCCTATTTATTTCCCCAAACTTATTTATCTCTGTATTCTTTTCTTTACACAGTTCTTCATACATTTGTTTTTACATTTCTTCATGCATTTCTGTTTCATTATGCAAATGAGGGGTGTTGCTTTCATGTTGTGTCATGCTTCAGTCTTAGTAATAAAATTCAGAAAGACAAGAACAGGTATGATGTAACTGAATTAAAAGCCTCCTCGCAGGGATAGGCATTGGAGTCGGGTGCAATGCGAGCCAGGCAGCAGGCAAAGGCGGGGACGTGGAGCAGTGCCAACTAGATATAATTGGGCTCACCTCCATGCATAGCTCTGGTTCTGGAACCACACTCCTGGAGAGGGGCTGGATTTCCCTTTGCCGGAGTTACCCATGGTGAGAAGGGCTGGGCGGATGTGGGTATACTCACAAGCCCCCGGCTGAGCGCAGCAGTGTTGGAGTTCTCAACGGAGAACTAGAGGGTCACCTCCATGTGGCTGTGAGTCGCTGGGAGGAAGTCTCTGACTGTATTTTGTGCTTATGCACCCAACAGCAACTCAGACTACGCAACCTTCTTGGAGTCTCTGGCCGGCGTCCTGGAAAGGGCGCTGACTGGGGATTCTTTAGTTTTGTTGGGGGACTTAAGTGGGCAACGATGGAGAAACCTGGAGGAGGGTGATTGGGAGGAACAGCCTGCCTGATCTGAGCGGTGCTTTGTTGTTGGACCTCTGTGCTAGTCATGGATTGGCCATAACAAACACCATGTTTGAGCTTAGGTTGGTTCATAAGTGTACTTGGTACCTGAACACCCTAGGCCAATGATCGATGATCGACTTGACACTCGGGTGAAGAGAGGAGCAGAGCTGTCAACTGAACACCACCTGGTGGTGAGTTGGATCAGATTGCGGAAGAATTTCTTGCGCATCCCGGAGGAGGCTGGGGACATGGAATCTGAGTGGGCCATGTTCAATGCCTCCATGTGGAAGTGGCTGCTAGGAGTTGTGGTCGGGAAGTCGTCGGAGCCTGCCGTGGCGGTGACCTAAGAGCCAGCTGAGCTGGTGATGGAGGCTGTCAAGCTGAAGGAGGCCTTTTTTGGGCTTGGTTGGCCCAGGCACAGCTGACAGGTACCGGTTGGCCAGAAGGGCTGCAGCTGTAGCGGTCGCAGAAGCAAAAACCCGGGTGTGGGTACTTTCGGTAGGCCTCAAAGGAGTTCTGGCAAAGCGTTAGACGACTCAGAAAGGAAAAGGAGGGCTGGCCTCAGGCTGTGTTCAGCAGAGGAGAATTGTGGACCTGGACAAGGAATATCGTCGAGCGGTGGAAGGAGCACTTTGAGGAACTCCTGAAACCGACCGACACGTCCTCCATAGAGGAGGCAGAGTCTGAAGACTTGTCCATATCCTTGGTCACTGAGGTACTCAAAAAGCCCACCAGTGGCAAGTCGCCAGGGGTAGATGAGATTTGCCCTGAGATGCTGAAGGCTGACACACCTCTTCAGTGTCACATGGAGGTCGGGCGTCCAGATACCTCCTGGACACCTCCCTTTGGAGGTTTTCCAGGCATGGCATACTGGTAAGAGGCCCCGCGGTGGACCGTGAACACGCTGGAGAGATAATATATCTCGTCTAGCCTGGGAACGCCTCGGGGTCCCCCAGGAAGAGCAGGAAAACGTTGCTTGGGAGAAGGATGTCTGGAATCCCCTGCTAAGCCTGCTGCCCCCGCGATCCGGTATATATACCTTCCTTGTTTAATTTGTACATGTGTAATGTAATTTCCTAATAAATAAAATGGCAAATGTGAAAATTGTGTGATATGACATGTGATTTGATATTTTCTATAGATTGTGTGCGCTATAGGAGGAATAACCAGTTTTGAAATGAAACACTGAGATTTTGAATATGTTCATTTCCATTTCATGTTAATGACAATGGAAGAAAAGTAAATTCAGTGGCACAGTCTATTATTTTACTAATTAAAAACAATCTAATTCTTTGGAAAACTAAAACATTTTGTCGACAGCAAATACTGTGAAGGAAGTGATGGTACATATGTACTCATTATCTCTTTAACTATGCACTGAGCTTCACAGATATTAGGATGCTCTTCTTCTTTTTGTGATCTGCTCCAGGGTCACAAGGGGGTGGCTGTGCTTTACAGGCATACAACATATCTTATATCTCAGTAAACCCTGTCAACAACCTCACCTGGTCTTTCCAGGACCCTGCATGGCCCCACCTACTCGCTGCACAACTTCAAAATGTTGTCATCTGGCACACATTTCTTAGTTCCTCCTCTGTCTCACCCCTGCTCTCAGGAACCGACCTCAAGTATACTCATTGGTACATTTCAAGCATCTTGGAGCTTTCTGGTGTACTTTCTGGTGGAGAGGGGGGAGTCATGGGGCCATCAACATTTCACCCCAAGTCAGACCTCCAGTTTACCACGAGGAGAGCAGGTGAGCAGACATGAAGTCCTGAACAGCAGACTGGTATGCCAGAAGCAACAAGGGGTACTGTGTCCCGATCACCTAGGTAATTGTGTGTCACCATGGGCAGCTGTTCCACCACTATGGAGTTACATCTTTAATCAGTCCATAGTTCTACAGGCATGGTGTGGTTCTTGTATTTTATTTTTTTCTTAGTGTACAGGTATGATGGCAGACGCTGGCGCATTTTGGCTGCCGCTCCATTTGTGATCAGTTTTCGATCTCAAAGTTAAACTGTTTAATCTATACTTTTGACGCCACAACTTTGCTTGTTTGTTTACACTGCTAGTCTGCAGCTACATGCTAGCTTTGTATTTCATTTGGATTACGCTGGCGTTACAGATCGCCTCATAAGCTTTACCTGCGCCTCCTTCGCCTTGCTACCGGTGTGGTCACTTTTACAGTCTCTGACTGGTATATCGCTAGCCAGCACGAGCCCACCAGCTTATCCTGCCGGGGTCTTCCCGTCCCGCTGTGGTCAGCCCTGGGCACTCGTAGCTCCTCACCGCTAGCCACCACCGCACCAGGTAGACCAGAGTTCCACTAGTAGCCTCTCCTGGCTTCCTCTCCTCTCCACCGGACTGCTGGTTGCTGACGCTGGACATGCTGTGGATTATCCCGCTGATACTCCTGGAGTCCACATCGCTTCTCCTGCCCTGGACACCCGGCTCCTGGTCTCAAGCTAACGCTAGCCTTGTGCTAGCGCTCCACCACCGAACCATGCCGCCGCTGTACTCTTCCTCAGATCTCCATAATTTCAACAACCACCTCCTTCCGGACTGTATGGACATCCTCCAACAAACTGGACTTCTCCGCAGAGACCATCCTCCACACAGAGGCTCTGGCTGTATCTTCACTTACAACTTCATGTCCCCAAACTCCATCCCTTCCCTCTGGTCCGCTTGCACACCTACTTCCTCATTACGTCATCACAACAAACAACACGTGAATCTGGCCAATCTCCATCCCCTCCCTCAGTCCTCACAACCCATCACCAAGCACCATCACCTGAAACTGGCTTTGCTTAACACCCGTTCACTAAACAACAAAAGCCTTATTCTAAATGAATTTATAACAGATAATAACCTGGACTTCCTCTGTCTTACTGAAACCTGGCACAAACCCCCATACTATTTCTCACTCAACCAAACCACACCCACTCTGGATTCACCTACACTGACCAACCTCGTCCAGAGGGGCGGAGAGGTGGTGTTTTGCGCTGTTTACAGGAAGGACATTAAAACAACCACCATCTCCATTCCTGCCACTCATTTCTTTGAACACCTTGCCTTCAAACTCTCTGGTCCCACTCCCCTGGTCACTGCCATTATCTACCGCCCCCCAAAGCCAAATCCATCCTTCCTCTCTGATTTTTCTGATTTTCTGACCCAGCTATGTACCATCTCACCCTTTGTTCTCCTCCTAGGGGATTTTAACTTCCACATCGACGACACTGACTCCAAACCTGCCACAGAATTCCTGGAACTGCTACACTGCTTCAACTTCACACAGCACATCAACTTCCCCACTCACAGCTGTGGTCACATCCTGGATTTAGTCTGCTCCACTGGTCTCACAATACACCACGTCTCCAGCCTCAATCTCAACATCTCTGACCACCTGGCAATCACTATGGACATTGACATCCCTATCCCCATCCCAAAAGAAAAACGCATAATCTCCTTCAGGAACCTCAAATCTATCTCTCCCTCAGCTCTCTCAGCCTCCCTCTCCAGTAAATTGTCTGCCTCCCCTCCCCCGCTGTCTAATCCCTCTGACCTCACCAACTATTATAATGACACACTCTCCTCCTGTCTTGATCAGCTGGCTCCTATTAAAACCAAAACGGTCTCATTCACACACTCAGCTCCCTGGTACACTCCTGAACTCCACCAAATGAAATCCCATAAGCGCCAGCTGGAAAGAGTCTCCAAGAAAAACGGTTTAACAGTCCATCACCAAGCCCACACAGACTACCTTCAAATATACAAAGACGCTCTCTCCACAGCCCGGTCCACCTACTACTCTCACCTCACCCACTCTGGCTCCACAAACCCCAGGACTCTCTTTTCCACCATCAACAAACTTCTCAAACCCAGTGACAACATCTCCAGTTCCTTCACAGCCAACAAGTGCAACGCTTTCCTTTCATTCTTCCAAACAAAAATTGACACCATCTACAGCAACCTGACCACCTCCACCGCCCTCTCCACCGCCCCACCCGCTTCCCCCCCATGTACCACCCAGCACCTGTCTCAGTTCTCCCCTCTGTCCCCAGTGGAGCTATCCGACATCATGGTCGGAATGAAAAGCTCGACCTATGTTCTGGACCCCACACCATTCTTCTCTCCCGCCTTGAATCCTCCCTCAACATCACCGGCACTGCCCTCTCCTGGCTAAAATCATATCTCACAAACCGACAACAATTCATATCAACATCAACACCTGCACCTCCTCCCCCGCTCCTCTGTCCCAAGGCGTCCCACAGGGTTCGGTGCTTTGTCCCCTTCTGTTCATCCTCTACCTGCTTCCCTTGGTCACATCATACACCGCCATGGCCTCCACTTCCACGGCTACGCCGACGACGTCCAGCTCTACATTTCCAGAAAAATCCATCACCATGGCTACACACTCCACTCTCTCCAACTGTCCCACTGAAATTAAATCATGGACGCAAATCAACTTCTCAAACTCAACTGTGACAAATCAGACATGCTGATCATCTGTCCCAAATCACTCACCAAAACCACTCACAACTTCTGCCTCACCATCGACAACTCCACTCTGTCCCCCTCCCCTCACATCCGCAACCTTGGAGTCATTTTCGACAGCCACCTCACCTTCGAACACCACATCAAGCACATCACCAGGACTGCCTTTTTCCACCTTAAAAACATTGCTCATCTCCGCCCATCACTCTCCTTCTCTGCTGCTGAAACTCTCATCCACGCTTTCATCACTTCAAGAATTGACTACTGCAACAGCATTCTCAAGGACCATAACTGCCCCCTCCCTCTGGAACTCACTCCCCAAACATATCAGAGACTCATATGAACTATATTACATTCGGCCTGAACTAATGTTGACTTCAAATCCGGCATAATTCAGCAACAATAATCTTCATAAAAAATATTTGTCATGTGTTTTTTACATCTAAATTAATCCATCTGATGATTACATGTTTTGTGAGTTTGTAGATTATCTAATGTTCAAATTTTTGTTAAAATATCTTTATAATCACAAGAGAGTTCCACTGTAATGGAACTGGAACTCATGTAATCATAATATAAATGATAAGGAATATGTCGACAGGAACTAATGTGAGGGAAAGACTGTGGAAATTAACCACAATAATTACAAATCCTTTCAGATCTGAAAGATTGCTGAAAGATATGAACAAAATCATTGCTGTAAATAAAATAAAGTTGCACATGCATTTATATTTGAATAAAAAATTGGAAAATATATAGATACACTCTGCTCTGTGTGAAATCTTGTAATGTAGGGCATTGTGTCTTTTCATATTATATATTTCATATATTCAACATGTGGACTATAATATGAGCTAGTCATGTAAAAATGAAACACAAAGATGTATTTTCCTTTACAATGGAAGTGACGTGGAAATGTAATATACTGTATATCCATCCATCCATTATCTGTAACCGCTTATCTGATTCGGAGGCCGCGGGGGGTGCTGGAGCCGATCCCAGCTGACATTGGGCGAAGGCGGAGTACACCCTGGACAGATCGCCAGACTATCACAATGCTGACAGAGACAGGCAACCATTCACGCTCACATTCACACCTACGGGCAATTTAGAGTCACCAATTAACCTGCATGTCTTTGGACTGTGGGAAGAAACCGGAGTACCCGGAGAAAACCCATGCTAACACGGTCAATCACTTATAATCACTTATAAGTGAAGGTTTCTGGACAATATCTGTCATTGTTTTGTGATGTTAAGAGATTTCCAATAGGCTAATACATATACACATAAATTTGCATAATTCAAGCACATGTGCCCACTCCCATGTTGATAAGAGCATTAAATACTTGACAAATCTCCCTTTTAAGTGTGATTCATCGCGATAAACTATGTACAATTAATCATGTGATTAATCGTGATTACATATTATGTGGAAGATTATATGTAAAAAATAATGCATGTGCATTGTCATGTCTTGCCCTGCACTCTGTGTTTCTTGAAATTCCTTTAACGAACAACTCAGCTGGGGCCTTCATTTGTTAAAAGACATCAGCCACTTGAAGTCAGAGTGGTCGGTCCTGAGGGTGAAGTGAAGGCCCCTGATGTAGCACATGAAATGCAGAGTACCACTGACTGACTTGCTGTGGTATACTATGACTTTCTACAATCAGGTGTTACACAGGTTACATGTAGCACAGCTCATGTTTCAATGTCACTGGTGTCCATATTGAGGAGGAAAATGATGGTGTGCTTAGGGGAAAAGACGACTAGGGCATTCACAAGAGCTCTCTACAGTGAGGTGAATGATGTATGGCACTCCTCTGTTCACTTCACTATTAAGTACAGGCCAAAATGGTACTTGATGCATCTATGCAACAATACTTCACAAACCTTTAGTATGTGGCCAGGCCCAGAAAGCTCTTCCAAGTTCTGCACAGTACAGAGATTGGGACAGCCCTTCACAGCCCACACTTCCTAATCTGTGATGCAGCTGACCCCAACACTGACAAGCCTGTGACCCAAGAACGTAACTCAGAGAAATCTGGATACCATGTCCATCTGGAAAGGAGAGATTCCCTCTTCTTGTGTTTACGGCACAGTCCAGTGCCCCAGGGACATCCACCATGTATACAGTCCTCTACGGTTATCATCCATACTGGGCATTGAACACACCTCTTCACAACCCCACAGAACATGTTGAACATGCATATAACCCACATTCATACAAGAATGTTGTCACAGTTTAATCCCTTGTTATCATAGAGACAGCAACTGTACTTTTGTTCATGTAGCCCTCCTTCACTCAACTCTAATTTTGAAACAGGGCATCATAGTATTGTAATAAATACGGGTTTCGTGTGGATGTGGCAGAAAACACTGCCACTATGTCAGAACCTTCTAATAACCACAGGATACAGATGTATACCAAATATAGTCAATCTTTATCATCAAAATATAACAATTCATAAAAGGGAGGAGAGATACGCGGAGGGACCCCACACTGCTCTACTTCATCTCCCACCTCAATGTCAGTGAACTGTGTACCCACATTCATGCCACTCTTTAGTGTTAGCGCATCATTGGTCACATTGATAACACGTACCGGCAGTAAGCCCTGCTCAACTTTACAAACCACTCGAGCTACCAATAGGTCACAGTGTTTAGAGAGGGAGGTGGAGGGTTCCAGCATTCCCTCTGTATAATCCCCCCACCCGCTCTGGACCTGACCCCAAATGATGGCCTCACTGCGTGGGGGCACTACTGTGTCAGACTTAACCACAACTGCCTGGGGCTTTAATGATGGGTTAAGATCAACCAGGGGAAATAGCTTGCCCATAATCTGGCAAGTCTTCTCCCCCAGGTCAACCACAGCACCATATTGCGACAAGAAGTCAAAACCAAGTAGAATCTCTTCCGAGGGAATATCAGAGACTAGAAACTCGGCAACAAGCGCAAGGGAATCAAACTGACATGCAGTCTGCCAGCACCCTACAATATGCATCCCCCCACCATTAGCTGCCGTAGCCTTGCCCGCATAATTTCCCAACTCACATTTTCTTTTAGTAACAGAAAGCCACAGTTGTTTAGGAATGACGGAGCATGAGGCTCCTGTATCTACAAGTATATGACAGTCAATCCCACCTACTTTAGCTTTAAGATAGCTGGAACCACCCTTTAAGCTATCAGGGGCCACAGTGGATAGAGAAGGGGGGGCGGACATTTGGCCCTCTGTGCACGCCCCCTCTAGTTTTTCTGCAGATAAGGACAATCACGTCGTATATGACGATTACATCCACACTCCCAGCATCCCCCTTTACGGTCAACATCATATTTAGGTGCGGACACATGAGTTTGGACTGAGTGGGGTGAAGGACCCAAACCTGGAGGCACCGGGGATGATTTAGTTGGGTCTGCTAGTGCCTGTACAGAGGTTTGCAGAGATTTAACTTCCTGTCGCAAACCTTCTACAACCTTGAGGAGCGAATCAACTCGTTCATCACTGGCAGACTTCTCAGCGACCCCACGCACTCTAGCATCTGGGGTGGGGCAACCATTCTCTAGGCCTCTGATGAGGTGAAGCTCTGCAGCAAGGTTAATGGCATCTTCTAGTGTGGCAGGTTTAGCACTATGAAGGCTGACACGCAAATCAACACTTCCCACATGCGCAATAAAATGGTCTTTGGCCAACAGGTCCTGTGTGTTAAGGTCTGCAAAGGGATATGCTTTAACAACCGACCGCCGCAGGGCAATTCCAAATTCTCGTACGGTTTCACTATGTAGCCTCCGCCGAGAAGAAAAGTTAGCCCTGTTCCAGTCGGCGCTATCACATGGGTCCAAACATCTACCCATTACTTATTTCAAGAAGACATAGTTAGCTTTAGCCATTTCTGACAACCCACTGTAAACCTCACAAGCTCTACCTGACAGAAGGAGCCCCATAAATTTCAACCTCAAGGATTCATCCCAATTATTAACATCAGCAGCCATTTCAAACTGCTCGGCCCAATCAGCCCATTCTCGTCCTGTAACGTTACCAGTAAAAGTCTCAAGCATAAAGATTGGACGAGGAGTCACCATCTGACTATTACTGTTGGACAATGAGGGAATGTTTGACTGACTCGTACCTGCCACTGCAGGTCGAGGCGGGTTATTTTCGGGTTCTGACATTCTATATTTCATCCCACCGCTGCCTCCAGTGTAATAAATACGGGTTTCGTGTGGATGTGGCAGAAAACACTGCCACTATGTCAGAACCTTCTAATAACCACCGGATACAGATGTATACCAAATATAGTCAATCTTTATTATCAAAATATAACAATTCATAAAAGGGAGGAGAGATACGCGGAGGGACCTGTAAGTCCACTGAGCATCCAAAGCTCTTACAGATGCGAAATCACACAGTTAACACGGGGCTAGACAACTAGCTTAAGGCACACCACGGACACGGCACGCTATCACCTTCTACTGGAGGCACTGCAATTTAACACTGGTCAACCCACACTGCACACTCACGGCAATACACAAGTCACCACTTTAAGGTAAGAGCTCCGGTGTCAGGATCGTGACTGATCTCCCCAGCTGCTATCCCTCCCCACTATTAAAACACACATCTAAACATAGAACACAAAGCTCGCCCGGTTGGCGAGACCCTCCCCCGGGGTCTGCGCTTGGGACGCAGTCCAACTCCCCAGGGAGTGGCTGCGTTGAACGGCGTGGACGAGGACGGAACACGGCTGGCGTTGTCGTCGCTGTGGTGAGCCCGCACAAGTGAGGGTGGCTGCTGGGCGTCGGTGCTGCTTCAGTGGGTCAGCACAGGGAGCGCTGGCGGCTACTGCACTCTCTATGGCCCGGCCCTGACTACCTACAAGAGGCAACAAAACCTCCCCTCCTCACACTGGAACCGCTTACCCCCTATATGGCTGTCTTCCTCGCCGGCAGCTCTAACAGCTACGAACGATCCCTCCTGCCTGCAGAGTGCAAGCCGCCGTTAACAGATGCTCCAACCTCGACTCCCCTGTCTCGACTGCCTTTTGGCTCTCACAATCAGCATCTCTCGCGCCTGCAATCAGGCACACCTGTTGTTCATTCAGTTCATCAGCCCATTCACATCACAGTATATATATTTAACATACCCTACCTTTAGTACCTTTGCATGGGAGATGAATTGGTGAGGGTTCACTACAAAATACAATAGGGATGTGTCTACATATGGGCATATGACTCTGACTAGGGAGACAGAGAGGCCTGGTAAGCTTACTTGTAGCTATACTGTTAATGTGAGCGGTAACAAACTCCCATGCATCATGTTTACCAAATGAAACCTATTTAACACATGAATCACATTTGCATCACATATGAATATATACCAACACAATGT
>CAKAOI010050621.1:0-165164 GCA_916701655.1 Sebastiscus albofasciatus | reverse complement strand
AAGAACCGCATGATCCGCCTGCATCCGGATGGAACCGTTCTCTACGGCCTCAGGTGGGTTCTGCAATGAATTGATCGTACCACTAAGTCTTGTTGGTGTAGCCAAAGCCTGATTTATCTTATTCCTCCATCAAAAACGCATCATTGAGCCATTTAGGGTGACATAATCCTTCATTACCATCAACCTGGGCACTGCAGTTTATTTTGAATCCCACATACACTCTCCTGCTGCCAGGAATACTCACTAGACCAACAAATGTGTATTCATCCGCAACTGAAAGTAGTCCCCAACAAAAACATTACAGTGCCCAGCTGTTGTAGGAAATTACTGAACCTTTTTTACAAATAAAACTATATACTTCTGACCAGTTTTAGAGGTTTATGTTGGGGCTGTCTGCCACAGTCAGAGTAGGGAAGTCAGAAAATCTTGAGAGGTGCTTGGGTCTCAAAGCAGTTTGTGAAATAGTCACGAAATTTATGGCAATGAATGGCAATGATTTGTACGTTTTCCTACGAATGTCCAGCAACACGTGACGCATGTGTCAATTTCCGCTCCAGTCTTTTCAAAATAAAGCTAGTTAGTTAGGTTTAGGAAAAGATCGCGGTTTGGGTTTAAAAAACACAGAAAGTGCCGTAACTTAAGTACGGAAGTTACGTGACAAATAAATCAACTTTGACTTGTGGGTTCACACGGGACAGCGGTCCCCTGGGCAAAAGTCCTGTGTTTTTTTATGACATGTTATTTCAAAATAAACTTCCATCTTCACAGGCAACAGCTTGGTTAGGTTTAGGCAACAAAACTACTTAGTTAGGTTTAGGAAAAGATCGACTTGATTTGGGTTAAAATCACACCGGAAGTGGCGTTACTTAAGCATGGAAGTTACGTAGGTGACAAACACTACTTAGTTAGGTTTAAGAAAAGATCGTGGTTTGGAATAAAATAACTTTGGAAATGGCGTAACTTAAGTATGGAAGTTACGTGACAAATAAATCAATGCTGACTTGTGGTTTCACAAGGGGTACGAACACCCGTCTCCTGGGCGAAAGTTCTGTGTTTTCTGACCCACCTCGATCTCCTCCCTACACGTTGTTCGCCGTTCTTTACACTTCCCGGTTCACAATTATGTGGATTACATACAAATTGATTTTCCCTGACCATCAAAAAATGTTAAATTTGTGTCGATGTACACAAATCAATACGCTAATTCACAAACTGCTGTGCGACTTGGCTGAAAAAAACACAAAGACCCTCAGTTTAAGATGCCATCTAAATGATAACTATTCGTTGTGTTTCCCAGTATAACAAAAAGCGAGTTTATTTAATATATAATGTGCAATTTCTGGGCCATGCAAATGAGCAACACTCCCCACAACAGGCAACAAAGTGAAGCTCGGGGTCAAAAATGTTCTCAGATGTTTCCCAGTGTCAAGTTAATTCTATGTGTTTAAAGCCCTATTACGGCACCACAGTTGCCCATGCTAAGAACTTGGCCGTGTTTCTGCTGCTGGCTGCTCAGCATCCAGAGGATTATGTGTCGTGCTCAAGGGCACCCCGGCATTTGATTTTATAAGAGACGGAGGGCGCAGTCAGAGATCACCCCGTGAAAGGAACAGGTTAGACGTTGCATTAATGCAATATTAAGCTCGCAGCTGTTGTTTGATATTTGTTTCATAAAGCCCTTGTTTTGAATTTCCATTGATCTTTTCGACAGGCGGGTTCAGAAGAGTTAGAGTGACCTATGAATATGGATGCATGCTTTGAATTATTAGAGTGCTGAGCACGCGTGTGTGTGTGTGTTTGCGTGCATACTTGCATGCTTGTGTTTGCGTCCGTCAGTGTTCATACTTTACAGTCATACAGCCATGCTTGATTATGCAAGTGGAGTTCACAGCACTTAGCCTTGTGGGCTACTTATAGACCTCGCAATGCTTTCAAGAGATCAAAGAGGAGAGGGAGATGTCTGACGTGGTGTTTGTGATATGAGCTGTTAAATAAATGTATGTCAGGTAAGGCTGAGGAACATGCTGAATACAGATTCCTATCATGGTATCAAAGAATGCACTCTTTGCTGTTTATTATTAATTATTTTCTTGATTAATCACTTATTTTGTGGCAGAAAATAGTGCAAAATGCTAGAAATAGTATTTTCATATTTACAGTATGTTGAGGTTTATTGATATAGGCCTACATTTATACTTTGCGTTTTCAAAAGTGTTGTATTAATGCAGAAAATAAGCTCTGCGGCAAACATTTATCATATAATCGTATATAACCGTAAGTGCAAAAAATGCTAACTCATCTCTCAAAGTCGCTCAAAAGAGGCTGGGGGTGGTGACTGCTGACAACAGTACACTGTAATGAAAAGTGACATTATGAAAAGTGACATTATGAAATAATAAAATGACATTATGAAAAGTGAAATTATGAAATAAAAAAAAAATGGCATTATAAAAAGTGGCATTATGAAATAAAAGGTCACTTTTAAAAATTTAATTATGACTTTTGAAAAACAGGAAACCCCAAACAGGCAAAACAGGAACCCAAATAAAGCTCTGTTATTTAAAAAAATAATAATAATGACACAAAATGTCATAATAATGACTTATGTTTTTATATTATATTATTTTATATTATATTTTTAATATAATTTCCCAATTTATTGGTTCATTTATGTTTAATTTACATTTTTAATTGTTTTTTATTATTTAATAACACTTTTTTGACTCCATAACTGCAATCAAAATGATATTTGATTTACTGTTATAAAAGACTATCAATTAATTGACTATTTGTTTAAGCTCAACTGTTTATTATTATTTGAAGTTTGCAAAATGTACAGTTTTAAGTGTATTTTCTGTAAAATTGACGCAACAGACAGGCTATAATAGGATAAAAAGTTCAGTCACATATTGGAAATCCAAATAATAAAATGCACTGTGTCACAATAATCACAATACGTGCATATCTTGCAGACGGCATGTTGTGTTGCTGTAATTTTAGCTGTATAATAATATCACCTAATGGGTTTCCGCAGCCTCATCTGCGTCTTAACTGAATGAAGACATCCAGTGGCTAACTGCCAAGCAGCCGGCTTTTAATCAGGGCAGACTTAGCCTAAATCATTTTGCATTTGCATTTCACTTTGCTGCTTATTTTAACTGTCTTGATCATCAGCCGTGTGAGCTCATACATCTGATAAACAAAAGGGATACCTCCTCATGACCCAGTTCAGATGAGCAGGCGAGAAACTCTGCCAAAATGTGTTGCCTTAATATGATTTTTATTCGCACAAATTTTTCACTTAATCACTGGATGGAGGGCAGCCAGTTTGTTTGAGCAGATTTAAAATACAAGAGCGAGGACTGCTTGTCTGCGTGTGATCTATAGCATAATTATGTATACAGTTACACAGTCAGCATTTTAACTTGGAGGCAGTGCTATAATCTTATTTTAAGATGACAATGCCAATACTCTCCAGTAATATGACGCCGACTGAGGAACTTAGTGTAAAGACAAATGGATGTTTAGTTTCCTTTAAAGATGATAAGACAAAGTCAAGTGCTATTAGCTTAATGCTTTAATCTAATTGTATTCCCACGGTCCCTTATACTTCCTTCTTAATTTGCCTGCTGTGCTGTTTTTTATAACATTTCAAATAGGACAGAAAATATGATAGTCGCCCCTTCCTCCCTTCTTTGCTACCTTCCCATCCATCTTCCTTTCAATACAATTTGTGTAAATCACATACAGTATCTGACATATTCTCTCCTTCCGTGTCTTCTTTTTCAGGATAACGACAACGGCGGCGTGTATGATGGATCTCAGGAGGTATCCCCTAGACGAGCAGAACTGCACTCTGGAGATAGAGAGCTGTGAGTAGAGAGATCTAAAGCCTTTAGGACCGACTGTCAGCACACTACGAAGGCTGAGAAGAAAACCAACACAGTCTCATGTGTGAAATGTTATGAAACAATATCAAACCTGGATGGGGTTTTTTTCCTATGAGGTCTGTAGCATTTGTTTTAAATCTGTCTCAAGTCAACGTACCCTCATACAACGGTTCACATGATATCGTACGAAAAGTTATTCCTCATTTTTCCTACCAATGTCCAGCAACACGTGCCAATTTCCGCTCGTTACATGCATACAGTCTTTTCAAAATAAACTTCCGCCTTCACAGGAAACAACTTGGTTAGGTTTAGGCAACAAAACTACTTAGTTAGGTTTAGGAAAAGATTGTGGTTTGGGTTAAAAAAATCATTTTCCGCTCGTTACATGCATACAGTCTTTTCAAAATAAACTCCTGTCTTCACAGGAAACAACTTAGTTAGGTTTCGGCAACAAAACTTATTGTTTAGGTTTAGGCAACAAAACTACTTTGTTAGGTTTAGGAAAAAATCATGGATTAGGTTAAAATAATCAGTTTCCACTCGTTACATGCATACAGTCTTTTCAAAATAAAGTTGCGTCTTTACAGGTAACAACTTAGTGAGGTTTAGGCAACAAAATTACTTAGTTAGGTTTAGGAAAAAATCATGGATCAGGTTAAAATAATCAGTTTCCACTCGTTACATGCATACAGTCTTTTCAAAATAAAGTTCCGTCTTTACAGGTAACAACTTAGTGAGGTTTAGGAAAAGATTGTGTTTGTGTTAAAATAATCATTTTCTGCTCGTACATGCATACAGTCTTTTCAAAATAAACTTCTGTCTTCACAGGCAATAACTTGGTTAGGTTTAGGCAACAAAACTACTTAGTTAGGTTTAGGCAACAAAAGAAAGATCTCCCTCCAGACCCACAGAAGACATTATACAAAACAAGTATTAGGATTATCAGAGGATCCTGTTGGCGTCCTTGTTGGTTAAATTGAGCTGAAGCCAGTTTTCTCAAATACTGTTTAAGATTGGAGCTCTTTCAAGATCTTGTCAGATTTCTTGCTAATAGTCTCTGTAATAGAATGTTTAAAAAAGTAAGACAGGAAATGTCAGCTATTTTTGGAAAATCTTTTGACATTTTTGTGAACTCAAGTGAATCTATTAACTGACTTGCTTTTCAAAGCAACGTCTGGTTCTTGGAAACAACTTCAAAACATGTTTCTTCCCAAATGACAGCCCAGTTGGATGATAAGCAACGCTGCATATCTTGGTCTCCAGTGATGGCTAGACAGATGGTTACACCTTGGTGCATGTGTCTGTTCCTGTGCAGATGGCTACACCACAGACGACATCGAGTTCTACTGGAAGGGAGGCGAGTCGGCTGTAACGGGGGTGACGCGGATCGAGTTGCCTCAGTTCTCCATTGTCGATTACAAGCTGGTGTCCAGAAACGTAGTCTTTTCCACAGGTAAACGCTCTACTGTAATGTGTTGTGTAAGCGCTTTGGTCTCCGCAAACTGAATTTCCTTTGGGAATAATACATGACAGACTGACAAGTGGGTGTTACATTTTAGATGATATTGTTCATATCAAGCGTTGGCCTATTTTCAAGCTGATTATTTAATCAATTTCTGTAGCAAACAAATCCGTGCCAAAGCTTGATCTGTTGATCTTAAATCCTCAGAGCACAAAGTTGTGTTTGTCAGTGCTTCTAATTGGGTTGAAGTGAGGAAATGCGGCGCCTTTGAAGTATCCCTCAAGTAACAGCGGCTGGTGTGAGGATGCTGGGATGGTACTTAACCAAAAACATGGTGTAAACGCTGTGATTTACAGAGCAAATTGTGTCCATGTCAGGTGGCCTTTGACCCTGAGAGGTGACGCTGAAATTAATGGTTTGGTTATCATGCTGATGCCAACAAAATGCAGTTGAGGACCTCAATCAATACAATCAATCAGTGTGACATAGCAGGTTCATCTTAAAGGTGCAATGTGTAATAATGTGCCAAAGAAATAGGGGTCAGCATTTCACCTCTATGGGTCCATACTCTCTAAATTACTACTAACTAACAGCAGGGAAAGAATACGTAAAGTTCGTCCAAACTGCTGAAACTTACGTTGTATGCTTTGATAGTTTGTTTATTGGAGAAAACAAGTGATATTACAAGACAGGACGGGTTCGGGAATAGCTGGTTAGCATGCTAATTTCTGTAGATATCTCTGCAACACAATACATAGACGTCTTTGACATAATGTCAACACTGTAACCTCTTTACTTTCTGTTGATAATGTACATTTTTTTAATATTTTAAACAAAAATTCTGGCCATATCTTACATATTGCACCTTTAAAGCCCCTTTAAACTTGGTTTGAAGGTCTAATTAATAACTTTTTTATCTAGACACATATGTTTTTAAAGATAATACATCTACAGAGACTTTAGAAAGGTGCTGAATAAAAGTATGGCTATTCCTGAAAAGAAAATATGATTGTGAATTAATCATTTTAAAAATTTTGGCGGGTCCAAAATGAATGTTTTGTTTACCTTATCACTTCTAACAAGGCTTGTGAGCCAATACTATAACAAAGTTGGTATCTCTGGGTCGTCAGTTAGCGTGGGAAAAACGGATAAGTGGCGGGGATTGACGGTAAGTGTCTGGCAATGACTTGTTGTGAAGTGAATGCAATGGAACGGGGAGTGAAAATGCGACATCTAGTGGCTGAATGTTTTCAATAACACCTTTAAAATCTTAAGTATTTCTCTATATCATTAAATAGTCATGATTAAATACGCAACAATCTAAGTTAACATCCATAGTTATTCGTTTTTGAAGACTTTTGAAGACAAGGAAGTACGTGACTTTTTCCCCAACTAAGTCCCACCCACTTTAAACTAGCGAGAAACGCAAAGACAAAAACAGAAATACCGAATTTTTTTTATATGAAATAACCCAAACTGTTCTTACTTTGGCAGAAAATTGCATTATCATGTAGTAGCCCAAGAAATGATTGAGAAAATATGTTTCAGGGCCTTTAAATTGGAGTGTATTTACATATATCCTCAAAAGAGTTTGACTCTTGAATGGAAAATACGTTCTTCTGAATCCTTTTTAACAAATTTACATCTAAATGAATAATTTACAAATGCAATAAGAAAGCTTTTACACCCTCAAAGTAAAGGTATATCTTGTGTTTAGCTGTCACATACAGCTCAGATGGTACAATTCATGGTAAAATAACTAAATACAATGCAATACACTACTTGAAAACAAAGCCAACAGCAGTGCAATAGAGTATCAATGGCCTGCAGTATATACCCAAATGAACCTCCAATACCCCTAATGAATATTTAGTCAATGAATATTTAAAAATGAAACATGAATGCTCAGGAAAAATAAACACAAGACAGGAATGTGCATGGCTTATAAATCTTTTGGCGTCGTGATTAACTGGTGTTGTGAAACACATCAATCAAGTGTTATTTATAGGTTCACAATGGCCATTTTCTTAACAGATTTTCGACTCCCGGAGCAATAAATTAGACGGCGTGGTGACACGTTGAAGCAATTTGTCAAGTTAGTGAACACGAAAATCATTTGCACAGTATCGTATTTCATGTGATTCATTTGTAACTTGGAGAAGTGTAGAGGAGTAATTCAACAGTCCTCATTGCTCGCAGGGGTATTCCACTATATAGCGTGAACTTTGTTTTTTATTTGGCGTACACAGAGGCCCTAAATTAATCAGATTTTTATGTGTACATTTACTCCTAGATGCAGAACTTTATTGACGCTCCCTAACCAAGCTGCCATATAATCTGGTCAGCGGAGACTCATTCAGAGAGGCAGCTTCTCCACAGGCGTAGCGGGGATATAAAAGCTGTGTGACATTTTGTAAAAACAGAATTTCTTACAGAAGTTATGCTCATGAGGAGGAGCCACACCCAGTCTGAAAGGGACATGAATAGTAAATCAGTCTTTTGTTTGCTTTTTGGGGTATTTTTAACACTTCTATTGAGGCTACGCAGTATTTTTTTTTTCCCTGCCTCACTTTGAGTCGCCCTAATTCTCACTGTGTCTTTATCTCGCAATGTTGCACTGGCTGTGATCACAACACGTGTCTCTGCCTTCATGTGTAAATCACATGTCAATGCGCCGAGGCGAGCGCTCCATACCAGAGTGTACTTGTTTATGAGAAGTGGCACGTCCCCCGTGGGTGGCGACAATTAAAGTTTAGTGTCCAGTGATGTGCTCCCGTGCTCTTGGCGGGATGTGTGAAGCACATCAAAGGCTCCCCGCGAGGCTGGCTAATGACCAGGTTCCCTCTGATACATGTGCCACTAGCCAGCTTTTAATTCCCTCTTTCCCTTTCCGTCCTGTCTTGGTATCGCTCTCACCCTCCGTCGCTTCTTCTTTTGCTTTCTCCTCTTAGTATATATTTTCCTAAGAGGTGTGGTTGGATGCCAATTACCATGCTCTCTGACTGAAAAACAGCCCAGGATTCAGGGCATCATATATTCATGTGGAATGAGGTCCACAACATCAATTATTCTCCTCTAAGCACACACACAAACACTGCCTGTTTGTGTGTGTACATACAGTAATCATGTCCGTATGCAAATGCACGCGTGACCGGACTACGTTTGCCGTGTTTGGTGACATTTAAGTGTGTTGTTTTCCCATCAACGTCATGGCTACCATCACAGTTATTGTCTTCATCCCCTCTGTTGTCTTCGTTAAATTAGCTGCAATAATAACAGCTTTAAGTATTCTATAACATCTATATTTCATGTTTTTGCTGTAATTTGACAGTAAATTCATTGAATATTCCTTCACATTTGTAGGTTTTGGGAAACATGAAATGCTTGGTTATCAGCTTTTGAAAATAGCCCGTCAATTAATATAGCGTTAAAGGTCATTAGAATACCTCACCACACCGGGGGCGTTTTACTTGTGCAATTAATTCACACATCAATATATATTTTTAACTACTGATTTTGTCATGCATACTTTCACACATAACGCGGATATGGTGAAAAAATGGCATACTTTTTTTTCGGAAAGAGGTTGATTTTCTGAGCTTTCGCACCGGAAATGAAGGCATGAACCAATCACGTTGTGCGGAATTGAGTTGCGCCTATATTTATGAAACAACAACACAGATGCTCTGTAGCACGAAGCAAGACAGCAAACTTTATTACTCCTTTCAACCTTGACAAAGGCAGCGCAGACCAGATACACTCCTTCCGTTCTTAACTTTCAAAAGAAAAGCCCTAGATGTATAATATTCCCAGGCAAGTATTTTGCATTTTCGTGTAGTTCATTCGTCACACCCCTAGTGGCAGATTTATCACTCAAAATTCAAAGTAAGTTTTAAAAAATGGGTCTTTGGTTTTAGCTGTAAAAAGAAAGGACCCATTGCTGTAGCTAGCTAGCTAACTTGTACTTAGCTCCACCCTCTCGTGTCCCTTCTGGTTGCAAAAAAACAAGATGGTGACGGCCAAAATGCCAAGCTCGAGGCTTCAAAATGGGTACAACCCATTCGTTTATCCAATATATAATGAATTTTTTAGTCTATATAGTCTAAATGCCTAAGCCCACATCTTCAAATGTCTTGTTTTGTCTGACCAACAGTCCAAAACTTAAATAGATAACATTCAAAGTACGCTGGTTGCAAAAAAAACCAAGATGGTGACGGCCGAAAACCAAGATGGCGACAAAAAATGCTTCAAAACTGCAGTCCACAAACCAATGGGTGACGTTACGTTGACTACGTCCACTTCTTATATCCAATCTATGGGACTAACCAGTGTTTCTGCCGAATGTAAAGCTATCTCGGATAAGGAGGAGTTTGGGACGGCGAGGAGTGTGACTTCACCAAATCCAATAAAAACTAAGACAGGGTTGGTGGATGTTATCGTGACTTTTTAACCCCACAAAGTGCAAATGCTCCTTGGCCTCGAATGTAATGCTCGGTTAGGTTGCTACTGTGGGTAGTAAGCTAGTTAGCCGGACAAACGTTTGCAGCTTACATTGGAACAGACAAAGACTGTTTAATCTCTTGGCTGCAACACCCCTGCCATGAGGGTGACAAAAGAGACAAAAAAGAGAGACAGCAGACCTCCTACTCCTCAGCCTCCCGTCTACCCAACCACCCTCCCAGACTCTATTGTTATACTGTCATCATCCACTCAACTTTTACATTCATCCCTGCATCCCATCGCCTCTTCGCTCTCCTCCTCGGCTCACACATGGTGTTCCTCCCACTCGCGGATGCTGTTTGGTGTAGCAGTTACAGCCAGTACACTTCTACACCCACGCGCAAGTGAACCTCAGCCTACCTCTTTTTCTTAAAACCACTCCTGCATCTGCTACTGCGAAGATACTCGGCTCCCATTTAGGCTGGAGGAGCAGCCATTAAGGATGCATCAAAAGGAGTGAATGGGATATTTTAAGACCTGTGACAGTCTGTTCCCATATTCAGAGTGTAATGAAGTGTATGTTTAGCGTGTGTCGAGTTCGTTCGTGGCTGCCAAACCGTTAACCACAAGCCAAAAACAGGAGGATCATGTAATGTGATAAATAAGGCATAGTTTGAGCATTTATATGCGTGATATTTTGGTTTTATACAAGGTTTGAAGTTCTTCATCAATTACTTGTACAGAAAAACAATCTACAACAGTATTTTGTAACTGAGTAATTGTTTAAGTTAGGTTACATACCAAGCAAAAAAGCTTTTCTTTGTTTAATATTGTCAATGTTATCTATTTGAGTTTTGGCCTGTCGGACAAAACAAGACATTTGAAGATGTGGCTTAGGCATTTAGACTATATAGACTAAACAATTCATTATATATTGGATAAACGAATGAGTTGTGCCCATTTTGAAGCCTCGAGCTCAGCATTTTGGCCGTCGCTATCTTAGTTTTTTGCAATCAGAAGGGACACGAGAGGGTGGAGCTAAGTACAATCAAACGCTGAATAAGACATTTTTAGGCAACTAAAATGATGCAATTATATAAATGAAGAAAATAATAAATCAAGTGAGAAGTAGGCTCATATTCTGATAGACTTCTATACAATCAGACTTGGTTTTGCAACCAGAGGAGTCGTCCCCTGCTGACTGTTAGAAAGAATGCAAGTTTTAATTAAGGCACTTCTGCACTGGCTTGGCTTTTCAGACCCGGAGGCTGCTCACTGCTGTTGTTGTTGCATGGATTAAGGGGGATTTAAGAGGTAAAAACTTCACAGGTACCACTTAATTTGCTCCTTTAAAAGGATCTTAATTTTTTCAATTAAGCTGCAAGGGTAGGGGAAATCACAGACATGGAGTAAACGGATAAAAAGGACTATAGTGGTTCTTGTTAAGGCCCCTTTAAAGCCCTTAAACCATGCAGGTAATTCTTTGATCTTTAAGTGCTTTTTAATTCTGAAGGACAGTGACTGGCTCTCTTTGCTTTTTAGCGCACTTGTCTTTCTCTGAGCCATTAATTTGTTTGTTTTACCTTGATTTTATTCCTGTGAGTGCCACAGTCTTTGATCAACCATGTCGCCTATGCTGCTCATGCAAAGCACCCAGCAGTGCCTCTGTTTATTTATAATACCCATACAGTATATTTTATGATTATTTTACCTTTGCCTCCTGAGGCTGATTGGAATGTTTTCAGATATTTATCATAAAACCAAAGTATTGGACAAATTTAATTTTTGGACTGTATAGAAAATGAAGGCATCATAAATTATTACAAGTCAGGGAAACATGAATGCGTGCACCAAATGCCATAGCAATCCATCAAATAGTTGTTGAGACATTTCACAAATGTCAACCTCATGGTGGCGCCGGGATCACAAAAGTCTGCAATATAATGTTCAATGTAAGTTATTCCTTGTAAGACAAATGTTTCACCACTGCAACAATACATGTGGTCTCTTGTGGACTCGGCACAGTTCGTTTGATATCTTACGCAAAGTTATTCCTTATATTTTCTGCGTTTTCCTACGAATGTCCAGCCACACATGACGCATGTTTCAATTTCCGCCAAAGTCTTTTGAAAATAAACTTCCGTCTTCACAGGAAACAACTTGGTTAGGTTTAGGAAAAGATGGACTTGGTTAGGTTTTGGCAACAAAACTACTTAGCTAGGTTTAGGAAAAGATCGACTTAGTTAGGTTTAGACAACAAAACTACTTAGTTAGGTTTAGGAAAAGATCGACTTGCTTAGGTTTAGGCAACAAAACTACTTAGTTAGGTTTAGGAAAAGATCGACTTGGTTAGGTTTAGACAACAAAACTACTTAGTTAAGTTTAGGCAACAAATCTACTTAGTTAGGTTTAGGAAAAGACAGACTTGGTTAGGTTTAGACAACAACACTACTTAGTTAGGTTTAGACAACAAAACTACTTAGTTAGGTTTAGACAACAAAACTACTTAGTTAGATTTAGACAACAAAACTACTTAGTTAGGTTTAGACAACAAAACTACTTAGTTAGGTTTAGGAAAAGATCGACTTAGTTAGGTTTAGGCAACAAAACTACTTAGTTAGACGAAAGTCCTGTGTTTTTTGACCAACCCATCCACCCCGTTATCCCTGCTACATGGCGTTTGTCACTCTTTATACTTCCTGGTTCACGATTACGTGGATTACATACAAATTGATATTTGCAGGATATAAAAGTGCATTACTTTTCATAGGTATAGCTATGAACGGTGTATGAGAACAGCCTGACATGACACAATGAATAACATAACTAACACAATTCCCATTTAGACCCATATGTTTGCTCAGGCTACACACTGGGTCCTCTGGTTGCTGACTGCCTTTGAATGTCAATTATATCAGTCAGCAGCTATAGATAACATTTGACGAAACCCTTTAAAATAACATGCTGGGATATTATTGCAATCCAGCATACAGGCGGCACAGAATCTTAATAAGATTGTGTGTTTTTTTCAGAGTGACTCTGTCCAACTCTGCACACAAGGGTGCAGGCGATTGGACCCACGCTCACCACAAGTAGCTTTGGCTGAAACCCACGGATTGGAAATTACAGTGTAATGGCCCCCAGTTCTCCTCCAATATAAAGAGAAAATGGGAAAATAGCTAAGAATAGTGAGAGCCATAGATTCAATCTGTAAAGAGACGTATGGTATGCTGGGAGATAAGGAATCACACTATATACAAGCACACACACACGCACATTGTACTGTTTGTATTCCAGGTCGTGGAAAAGTAATGCTCCGTCATTGCAGATTGTAAATGTAAATGGTGGTGAGGAATATTATTTCCCTGACTTATGACGCATCAGAGGCGCTGCTACATGCATTTAGAAAGCTATTATCCCAGCAGTGATGCTGAAATCCCTCATATCAGATGAATAATGTAGGTGGATGAGATGCGGAGAATTGAATTGTTCTATCGCCATCTTAAATATTGTGTCACATCGTCGCGAAATAGGGTTACAGTCTTGTGAGAGAGTTGGTGTTGCGCAAGTGAAGGGGATACTTGTTACCATGGCAATAAATCCAGCCCATGCTGTCGGGGTTGTCATGGAAACTGAAACAAAAACATAAGGTGTCCCTGTGTGCTCCTATGAATAATATAAGTTAGATTTTACTGTCAACAATTAAATGTTTTTAAATCAGTGGAGCCAAATGTACTTTTTTAAATTTGATTTTTTATGTATGTTTGAAAATATATATGTATATACAGTATGTATGTATGTATGCATTATTATTATTATTATTTATTATTTTTAATTATTTAATTATTATTATTTCATACTTTGGTTTGTATGTGAGGATAATTATGCTCTTCATTTTACTTTTTATTTTTATTTATTTATGTTTTAATTTTATTCGTTATTTGTTTTGAAAAAAAAGAATAAAGAAAAATATATATATTAAAAATATATTAAAAATCTAATATATAATATATATTATATAAAAAAGAATATATAAAAATGGTTGAATGGATGAAAAAGGAGAAAATAAAATAATAATTAAAGAAATAGATCTAAACCAAAAGATTTAAACACGCTGCTTTGATCTTTGTCTCCCCTTCCCTCAGGTGCCTACCCTCGACTGTCTCTGAGCTTCAAGCTGAAGAGGAACATCGGCTACTTCATCCTGCAGACGTACATGCCATCGATCCTGATTACCATCCTCTCCTGGGTCTCCTTCTGGATAAACTATGACGCGTCGGCAGCCAGAGTGGCTCTAGGTAAGAAGCAGTGGCTGCTTAAGGAGCAGGTATTTCCTCAGATGAGATTGGGGACCAAGAATGAGCCACAACCTGCCCGGCTTAACTTCTCATACTGTGGTGGATTTAGTGTGAGCTTTAGGGGAATGGTTTGGGAATTGGTGGGCCAAATGGAAATGGATTTGAAGAAGCTGTTGTCTATTATTTGGGAAAAGAGAAATGAGGTCCTGATCTCCTATTGACATAGGGAATCAATTTCACTTTAAAGTGTGATAGTAGCTGGAAAGCTGCAACAAGCATGTCAGCATTGTTTTGTCCACTGTGCCTTTCCGTAGGGCAAAACCAGGAATACACAACCTTGACTCGGACCAAACTGGGTCATACCTTGTGTCTGTTGTTGCTGTGGTCACTGAGAGGCCTCCAGGAGCTATAAATACATCACGTCTCTAATGAGCATGATTTCACTTCTTATTGAGGAGTGCATGTGTGGGTGCAAAGGCCCACGCACCGTGGGGCTCCAGTGAGCAGTAAACAAGGCAGAGATGGAAGCAGCAGGTCGCTGGTTTGTAATCATCGGGATTCCTCGCAGGAGGCTGCAGCACAGTTTTGTCTTTGTTGGATAATGCAGTCTTAGATGAGGAATCAGGCAGGGATGATATGTAATATGAAAGTTATGAAGACAATGCAATTTAAGCAATAGACTTTCCACAGCAGTCGTAATTAGTGCCACAGTAAATTGGCAATTGACTGTTCGCTAATCGCCTCTCCTTAACAGCAACGGTTCAATCATAGCTTAGCAACAGTAACTAGGATTTCACCACAACTCAATGCATCCTCATATAACGGCTACTATGAATATCCAGCAACATGTGTCAATTTCCGCTCATTACATGCATACAGTCTTTTCAAAATAAACTCCCGTCTGCACAGGAAACAGCTTAGTTAGGTTTAGACAACAAAACTACTTAGTTAGGTTGAGGAAAAGATCAACTTGGTTAGGTTTAGGCAACAATTATTACTAATCAAGGGCAATTATTTTTCATTTTTCGTGCATGTCAAGCAAAACGTGCCAATTTCCTCTCCAATCTTTTCAAAATAAACATCCATCAGGAAACACCATGGTTAGGTTTAGGCAACAAAACTAGTTAGGTTTTGGAAAAGATTATGATCTGGGTTAAAATAACTAACTTAAGTACGTAAATTACGTGCCGAATAAATCAATGTTGACTTCTGGTTTCACACGGGGTACGAACACCGGTCTCCTGGGCGAAAGTCAGGTGTTTTTTGACCCACCCATCCACCCGGACCTCCTCCCTGAGCACCATTGTCGCTCTTTATACTTCCTGGTTCACGATTACATGGATTACATACAAATTGATTTCATGGGATATGTATATACGAATTACAGTGCATTACTTTTCGTAGGTATAGCTACGAAAAGTAGTGAGAACAGTTTGCTCACAGGCATTAAAAACAACAACAACAACAACAACAACAAAATAAAGTCACTTTATATACCCAGAATCCTTTGAGAATTAAACCATCAAAGCAAAAGCAGCTCATGAATGTGACTGGAATACAAACCAGACAAATTAGGTAACTCCCAAAGGGGTCCTAAAAGCCCCAGATTCACTGTGATCTCAGTTAGTTTGCGGTAATATGAACATATAATGAAGCTGCCATGTCCACTATGTGGACATGCTTCAGATGGGGGGGCCGATAGGGGCCCAGCAGCAAATCATTGCCCCGGGGCCTCCTAACAGCTCAATCTGGTCGTGCCAATTGATTGCTGCTTTGGCTCTTAAATCATCATCATATGGGCAGATAATGGAACGGTAATGACCTTAACATATCATAATGCTTTTTGGGAAACATGGTTTGATCCATTACCAGTTATCTACAGGCACATGCAGCTCGTTAGAGACTGGAATCTGGACGGCATCGGCGCGTGTGTGCACATATCTGTTTTATATCCATGAATCATTTGAACTGTTTTTTTTTGTGAAGGCACGCGTGCAATATCCGGTCATTACCTTGGAGTGTATGTCTGCTTTTTATGTTTGTGTATGTGTGTGTTGGGGGCGAGGGGGATGTATAAGTGTGAAGTCCTGCTGGCTGCAATATCCGGTGTGTGCCTCCTCAGCTGAGAGGCAACCGGAGGTCCATTCACTTCTCCTGATGGATCATTACAAGCTTTCAGCAGGTGCCTTGATGGTGAAAGAGGGTGTGTGGGCATGCATGCGCGTGTGTGTGTGTGTGTGTGTGCGTCTGCTGCTTTTTTTCTATGTGCAAACCTGCCAGTAAGAGCAGTGTAATGATCAGGAGAGAAATCAATTCAAGGAGGCAGCGGGCAAACAATTGAATTGTTTCAAGGTGAATCTCATTTTCCTGAGCAAATTTCCAAAGGATTGCAAAGTTACAAATGACCCGCTCGCGCCCTAATCTGGTTGCAACCCATTTCACACAGCAACGCCTCTCACTCACAATCATATTATATGAACAGTCAAGGTGTGGGCATTAGCTGTAATTGGTGCAGGAGCACTTTTAGTGTAATGGTAGACACAGGTTTGAGTTCACCGACCGCAGACTGCCAAAACGACAAGTGTTGAAGTATTGCACTCATAGATGTAAAATAGTAGATGTGACGTGTTCTAATGACGTTCTAGGATGGGACCATATGGGACCAATTTTGCCTGAACTTAATATATAAGAACTGTCTTTGGTATTCTGAATGGCTACTATGCTACATTAAGCAATATCTTTTATGTAGAAATCCTATATAGATTCAGTATTATGACCTACAGACTGCAGATTATGCACCAAAAAATGAACTTCCATTGCCTCAACTCCAATAAGTAAAAGGTTTCTAGTTCAGTTCAGTTAGGTGTTGAACAGCTGATAGGTGGCAAATGTAAATAAACAATACCCAGGTTCCAATTAGTCATGACATAATGTCGCATCCCGTTTTCTATCTATGATTATGCATGCTAACTAGATAGCTGCCAGTTTGTGCCGTCTGCGAGTGATGAATGGAAGTGTTCAATTAACGCTGCTTTGATTTACCGCCCATGCCTATACTCTCGCAGTCAACATTCAGCGCCGTTTCCCTCGCTTCGCTGCATCCTACATGATGCCTCTTCCCTTTTTTTATAATGTTGAGCCGTGTTGCTAATGGCCTCTCGGCTTGTGATTAGAGGAGATTTGATTGCGGTGTGCCTTTGTTCCAGCTGTTAAGGTGGGAAAGAGACTCTGGGACATATAATAAGAGAAAAGGGGAGAGAGAGAGAGGAGGGGGGGATGGGATGGAAAGAGGGAGACCACCACAAAATGATGGTGAGATCTGGGAGTGGGGAAAGGAGATACAGGATAAATGAATAGAAAGAGGAGAGGGTGAAGCAGAGGGAGAGATAGCTGAGAACAATGGGACGAGACAGAGAGAGAGGACGAGGGAGACAGAAGAAGACGGAGAGCGAGAGAGAGACCCTATAAAACTATATTTCTCCCAGGAGAGCGTAACGGCGTGATGAAAAAGGAGGGAGGCCCATGGGCGCAACGGCCCCTTGATTAAATTGTCCGAACAGGGAGCGAGGGAGCAAAAGAGAGGGAGGAACGGAGGGAGGGAGTGAAGGACAGAGAGTAATGGCGCAGCTGAGAGAACACCTATAAAGAACAAGGCTGTCGTTAAGCAAAAAAAAAAAAAAAAACGAGAGATTGCACCATCCAATAGGGGCAGAGACACGAAGCATGTGCACGTGCAGGGGCGAGCTCGCTCACAACACGCTTCTCACACCTTCTCTGACGACACACACACACGCATGAGTGGTGTTAGCCTTGTAATGTGCCAATAAATCACACTAAGGGCTAGATTGACCTTAGCCATCGCGCTCCCTCCTCCCAAGCCCCCGACTGTTCCTTGTCTCTTCGCCGTACTTTATGTCACACGCGTTCGTACACACAAACACTGGTCCGCGCGTGTTATATGAGCGGCCCGGCTACTGATAGGCTCCATTTATTTCCAGCACGGGTAGATAAAGCAGTAGAGATATATCTGCCACATATCTGTAATGAGATAAGATATAGCGTTATTGCATTGCAGGAGGTCAGGGTTTGCATTGAGTATGAGTGAGGCGTGGGTTTATTACTGCGACTGGTGAGATGGACGGTGGCACTGGAAGACACATGTGTACGTGGTTGTGGAGCTGCAACACACAAGCAAATGCAGAAACACGCTGCACAGAACACAATGGAAATTAATGGCAAAACTTTGTAAATCATTTTCTGTATTTGGTTGTTTTCTGTTGTTGGAGCGCATTTCTCTATGTGGTTGTGTTTTCTGTTTTTTTTTGGTTGCGTTTTTTTTGTATTTGCAGTGCATTTCTGTATTTGGTTGTGTTTTTTGTATTTGGTGGCATTTTATGTTTTTGCAGTGTGTTTCTCTATTTGGTTGCGTCTTCTGTAGTTGCAGTGCGTTTCTGTATTTGGTTGCGTCTTCTGTAGTTGCAGTGCGTTTCTGTATTTGGTTGCGTTTTCTGTAGTTGCAGTGCGTTTCTGTATTTGGTTGCGTTTTCTGCAGTTGCAGTGCGTTTCTGTATTTGGTTGTATTTTATTGTTGGAGTGCGTTTCTCTATTTGGTTGTGTTTTCTGCTTTTTTGCGGTGCATTTCTGTAGTCGGTTGCATTTTCTGTTTTTGCAGTGCGTTTCTGCATTTGGTTGCGTTTTCTGTTTTTGCAGTGCGTTTCTGTATTTGGTTGTGTTTTCTGTTTTTTTGCGGTGCGCTTCTGTATTTGGTTGTGTTTTCTATTTTTGCGGTATGTTTCTGTATTTAGTTGTGTTTTAATTTTTTTTGTGGTGCATTTCTGTATTAGGCTGTTTTCTGTTTTTGTAGCATGCTTCTGTTGTGTTTCCTGTATTAGTGTTTTGTCTATTTGCATGTGTTTTCATACGTCACAGTGCATTGGGTCACTGTAGAAATGTATCAAACCTCAGCAAATTCAATTTCCCCTCATTTATTTCTCTGTAATTTTATATGAGTCTCTGTGCCTCTCTCTTTCTGTCTCATACAAGGTGTGAAGGTGCCTTTACTGGGAGTCATCAAATAACCACCACTCTGTATCCCTTGTGGTTAAGGTTACTAAGAGCCGGGGGCTAGATACATGCAGCACTATTCTAATGAGTTATTTCTGCTTGATGACCATGGGGCAGTTGGAGGTTTCTAGGCAGACCTTTGAATTTCAATGAGGCAGAGGTTATGTACTCACCTACCAGTGCGTGTGTGTGCGTTCATGCAAGTAAAATAAGATCAAACATGAAAGTGATCAGGAAATTGTTTCATAAGAGTGCTCAAGCGAAATACTGTACGTGCAGTATTCGCTTCTTCTCCCCCTCTTTCTTTGACACTTCAGGCAAGGCAATCTCATGGGATCCCTCCATCTCTTAACTAGAAGAGGAAATAGCCACAGAACAAACATGTTTTCTATAAAAATATCCTTGTTTCTATAGTAACACCTAAGGCATCTGTTGAGGTTTTTTCTCCAACGTGACCTTAAGGTTACTGGCGAGATTGAAGCATCTGCTTAGAATGACGGGGTGCTCTTTGGACTCCTGCTATGACAGGTTTGGACTAATTAAGCATCAAATTTACCATCATAGATTTATTGCCAAGATTGGTAATGAGAAAGCCTCGGAGAAAAATTACACGCTATATATAGTATGACACATTTTGTATGTATGATCTGATAGAATTTACTGTGCGCAGTTGAGAGAAGGACGGAATAATTGGGCAGAAGATGCAAGACATTGTTTTCGTACTACGAAATCAGGTCATAATAAGCGTTTGGATCGGTGGAACTTTTTCATATTTCTAAGAACCGTTGTTTTTATTGTGTCTGCACCGCAAGAACGTGGAGCAATCGTAATTCTTACACCGCCGGTTTGAGGGACTTTTTTTAGCTCCTATTTCAGAGTAGGTACCCCTCCAGTACAAGAGGAACCGTGAATGACGTAAATGAGCGATGATTGGTCGAACACATGAGCCAACGCAGCACTGGCAAGCACCATTTTTAAAAACCTGTTAGCCATGTAAACAACAAACAACGCAAAACACAAAAAAACGGTTTGTAACACGAACAAATGGACCGACAATGTAGTCCAGAAGTTAAGTTGTTCATGAGCACACACCCATTGAGCCAAAGTGGCTCAGCGAGCTAACCCAGTAGCACAAACGCAAACCCAGTAGCACAAATGCAAACCCAGTAGCACAAAGGCGAACCCAGTAGCACAAAGGTGAACCCAGTAGCACAAAGGCGAACCCAGTAGCACAAAGGCGAACCCAGTAGCACAAAGCCGAACCCAGTAGCACAAAGGCGAACCCAGTAGCACAAAGGCGAACCTAGAAGCACAAAGCACATCCACTGAACCAAAGAACAATAGATCGATTAATCTCATAAAACTACTTTTGTGACGGCTATTTTGCTTGCGTTTATGTGATTGTGACATGTAACAGAGTTGTTTGTATATTCTTATGTTACTGAAAAAGCTAAGAGAGCTTGTGGAAAGTAGCGAGCTGGCAACTTGCAGATCTCCCAGCTGGAGATGTGTGCGAACGGTGCCGAACGGCAGTGTTCCTATTGGCGGTGTGAATGCAAACAGGCGGTGTGAATGCCAACAGAAAAAAAAGCCCTTGAAGGTATTAAGTTCTCCCAGTGGGAAGTTCCCAGAACTGTTTGGTCCTAATGACACCTATAATAATCACCATGTTTTTCCTCATCTAAGGTATCACCACGGTGCTGACGATGACCACCATCAACACCCACTTGAGGGAGACGCTGCCCAAGATCCCCTACGTCAAGGCCATCGACATGTACCTGATGGGCTGCTTCGTCATGGTCTTCCTGGCCCTGCTGGAGTACGCCTTCGTCAACTACATCTTCTTCGGGAGGGGCCCTCAGATGCAAAAGAAGCTGGCGGAGAAGGCGGAGAAGGCCAACAACGAGAGGGCGGCCAAGTACGACGCCGCAAGGGTGAGTTGGGACTTGACGATTGGGCGTTTTTGACGTGATTTCTGGACTCAGTGGATGATTGAATTAAAGTATAAGTAAATCAATAAATGAATGGTGCTTGGTTATTTCCACAGAAAATGCCGCAGCACTGTAGAAACTCAAATTCCTTAACTTTTTCTTCCTCCGAACAGGACATGAATGATAAAACAACCTTGACAACATTTATTCTAAAATGAACTGTTCTGTCTGCTCTCGATAGCAGAAGCAGCAAAAGGAAAATGTTCTGCATAATTGAAGTGTATATTAGATTCATAGGTATCTGTATCCCCGATGGAGGCTTCAGTAGGCAAAATATGTTGTTAAAAAAAGTCAATTTTCAGGTATTTGTTCCCGACATGTGGCTGAATATTTTCATCTCCTCAGGAGGCAGGTAGTAGGACCGCGTCCCTAAAGCGGTCCAATCAGGTTAAAGGTCTTCGCCACTCACGCTCGGTGAGTTGTTCGTCCAAAGAGACTCTTCAATATCCTTGAGTCAACGCTGCCATTGCCATCAGCTCACATGGATGTGTTTGATTTTCTTTTTTGCCGTAATGCAAAAAATACTCCCCCATCCATGGAATGAGTCAAGCGACAGCAGACATCTTCATGACATTGCCACATTCTCAGGAGTATTCATCTTTGACTTTGACTTCTTCATTGCAGTTGTTTCTACATTGAAATGCTCGATCTCACGTCGTGTAATTGGTGTTTCAGATGTGAACCCGTTTCTTCTTTCAGGGGTCATCCTGAATGCATGCTGTCTGTAAATCTTTTTTCTCATTGAGATCATCATTAAAAAGCCACATTTCCAACACAGCTTTCATAAAGTGACATTGCGGCATGTCAGGATGTGGTAAATCTGTCTCGATTTTCAATGGGTAGTTACTGCAGAGGTCCCCCCATCATGCATCTGTGCTGCCTTAGTGCCAGTGGGACTTCCACAGTTGCTACATTTGCATGAATGATCGCCATTGTCCATTATTGTTGATTTGTTTTGTGGCGCACACATCATAGGCATGGAGTATGACGTGTGTCCGATATGCTTGATTCAATTGTTGAAAGTGATGATGTGGGCTTCAGTGTTCAGAGGGGAGGTCCACAGGTTGAGCAGGAGTCATGACACCCAAGAAGATAAAAGATATGTCTTTGATCATTTATCAATGGAAACTTTCCTCTTGTTCTTCAGTCAAACAGAGCAGCCAACGTTTAAGTGGCTGCTGCCGTTAATTGACAAAAATGGAAGGAGCTTGAGAACCAAGCTGGGCCTGAAACTGCTCCCTCCTCCACTCAGTTACTTTTCCATACAAAAGAAACACTCATAAGGTTTCTTGTGATGCAATGAGGGTGTTTAAGAAAAGAAATGTCCCAATGTGCTGATGAGACATCCATGGTTGGATTATGAGACAATGGGCCCCCGGCACAGGCATGTATAAAGGGCCCCCCACTCCTCCTACATAGGAGCGAGACACCCAGACTGAAAGTACAAAGAATCATTTAGCATCTCTTTGTAGTTGTTTAGCATCTCTTTGTAATCATTTTGCTTCTCTTTGTTTTCATTTTGCTTCTCTTTGTAGTTGTTTAGCATCTCTTTGTAGTCGTTTTGCTTCTCTTTGTTGTCATTTTGCATCTCTTTGTAGTCATTATGCGTCTCTGTAGATGTTTTGCGTCTCTTTGTAGTCATTTTGCATCTTTTTGTAGTTGTTTTTTGGGTCTCTTTGTAGTCATTTAGAATCCCTTTGAATTCATTTTGCAACTCTGTAATAATTTTGCGTCGTTTAGTAGTCGTTTTGCATCTCTTTGTAGTCTTTTTGCATCTCTTCGTAGATGTTTTGCGTGTCTTCGTAGTCTTTTTGCGTCTCTTTGTAGATGTTTAGCATCCCTTTGGAGTCATTTTGCATCTCTTTGTAGTCGTATAACATCCCTTTGTAGTGATTTTGCATTTCTTTGTAGTTGTTTAACAGCCCTTTGTAGTTGTTTAACATTCCTTTGTAGTTGTTTAACATCCCTTTGTTGTCATTTTGCATCTCTTTGTAGTCATTTTGCGTCTCTTTGTAGATGTTTTGTGTCTCTTTCTAACCGGTTGCCAGTTTTTGTGGTCGTCTGGAGTCTCTGGGTCCCTGGGTCTGTGCCCGGTAGGCCCGTTGAGTAATCCCTCCATGATGACATTTCATGGTCTTGAATGCACTGTGCACTGAGGGAGAGTGCCTTATCACTTCAGGTAGAGTCCCTCTAGTTGTTCCTTTTATTTGCACATAATGTTGTTAATTAGTTTTCTCATTTCTTTATCCATTCAGGCGGAACCGCACGGCCACGGGAACATCCTGCTAACCACCCTGGAGATCCATAACGAGGTGGCGGGAGGCGAGATCACCACCAGCTTGGCGGACATTAGGAACTCTCAGTCCATGGTGCAGTTGGACAGCACGGCCTCGTCGCACATCCAGTACCGCAAGCAGAGCGGCGGGATCGGCCCGCGCTCCGCCAGCAAGCACTCCCTGGACCGGGCCGCCCAGCTGAAACGCAGCCGTCTGCGGAGGCGGTCCTCGCAGCTCAAAATCAAAATCCCCGACCTGACGGATGTGAACGCCATCGACCGCTGGTCACGGATCATCTTCCCTTCCGTTTTCTCACTGTTCAACCTCGTCTACTGGCTCTACTACGTCTGATTGGACTGTTTTGTTGAGGTGTTCGTTGTTGTTTGATTTTTTTTTCTTTTTTTCATTTTGTTTCTTTTTCTTCCTTTTTTTCTGTTGCTTTTATACATGATGGAATCTGTCGAGTTAAAGACGGCAAACGCTTCAAGACAAAAACAAACAGACTGAGAAAAGACTACTGAGTTTTGGACCAAGTTCTTGTCAAAATTGCTTTTATATTTGTCTTTGAATCCTTAGTACCACGGTATTTTTATTTTCTGAAGTATGTACTGTAATTGGGACTTGTGACAGTCATTTCCCAACACCTGCCCTCTCAGTAATGTGTAAATAGAGAGACACAAAGCCAGCAATTGAATAAATAATACAGTATTTGCAAAAAAAAAACAAACACAATAGCAGTTAACGCAATGATTTTTCTAATCTAAACGAATAACTAAGAAAACTTTATACTACACAGGTGGTCAGATAAATGCAGGCAATTCCTAAAAGTCCATTAAACAAACTAATGTATGTTTTACTGGTACCCTATGCACTATTAATGCATGTAATGATCAACCATAGTGGAAAAACTCTTTTTTTGCCTTGGATTATTGTCACAACTTTACAGATGTGTATTTGTTTATAGCGTTGATAATATACAGAATATTTGCTATTATATGTCATGCATTGATCTGGTAAACTTTTACCCAAACACAATAATTCAAAGTTGAGGATTTGTATCCTCTGTTCAGGAACGATTGTGACTCAGGTTCTGAATCTTTTGCTATTGGATGTCTTTTTCTTGACAAAGGAAAAAGTATCCTTTTTTGGTAATTTGATAAAGGAAAAGCAAGCACAAATAACGAATAAAACTGCCATTTTTTCAGAAACAGCGCTTGGAGTGATATAGCATGACACAATTGCACTCAAATTTATCGAACTTCCTCTAAAAAAAAAAATGTCTTATATTAATTTAAAACAACTGCCAAGGGCCTTTTGGGCGACACGGTTACTCAATCCATGAAATATTATGATATTTTTGTACTCTGTGTCTTCAGATATTCATTTGATTTTCCTAACCTGTGTTTTTTTTTTGCTCAACAATAACTGTTGTGGTGATAGAGTGGAGGAATGAAACACATTTTTTTTGTACATAAGTACATAGGTGTGTATATATATAAATGTATATATATATACTGTGTGTACAACCCAAAAATGATCTGAGCATTTTGTGATTGTCATACTGGCAGTCAGAATATTTAGAGATAAAAAAACAGGTCAGTTTCAAGTATCGGTTTAGTTTTCAAGCATTTGTGGGGCACTCTGAATATCTTCTCAAACACCCGACCATGTTGAAGTCCACTCTAGAGACTGTACGTATGTTCACCCTTAGAGCTACTGTACGCCCCGCCGTACAGCAGCACATGCAAATGGATTTCATTGATTCCGCGATACCCGGTCTGTCGACGAATAAGCACATACTAGCACTGAATGTATCAGATCCATTCTTTCAGGGAGAGGATAATGAGCCATGGTCATCATTTCTCCATCAGAATGTAACACGCCCATTCTTACAAAAAGAAAGAGAGGGAAGGGATGGTGCTTTTAAGGGTGTGTGCATGTGCATGTGTGTGTGTGAGAGCGATGGGGAAATGGATAAGGAGAGCTTGAGATGGGAAGGGCGTGGGTAGACCATTTATTTTCCGTGCTGCTTGCTCGACTATGGACAAATGTCAACGTGTAATAGTTTTGTGGATAAAAATAGCTCTCCCGTCCCGCTCTTTTGATAAACTGTGTGCCATTCCACCTAAGGTCGCAGAGCAATCAGCCGCTTAAAACTCACGGACGACGATGTAAATTTGTCATAGATACATGACATGCATTCACTGTTTGTGCATGTACAAGAAGAAAAAAAAAATGATAACATTGAGTTCAGAGTTGGGATTAATTTAACAAAAAGTTTTATGTGTACAGACTGATTGATATATGACTAAGAACTGAATGTATTGTACTTGGATTGTTGCTGCACAAATGCAATTTTCTTTCTGGAAACCTCAACCCTGATTAATTAGGGCTCTCGTTGATTCTACATTCAAGTGACTCCCACGTTTCTTGCTGGTTTCTTGTCCTGTTTTCTACTGTGTAGACGGGGCGCAGTGCACATATGAACTGAAATAATATCATATATAATAAGCCAAAACATCTTGCTAAAGGTGTGTTCGGAAGGAATTGCGCCATTCGTACGAATTTCTGTTTATTCGCCCCCAAACAGCCAATGTACCAACTGTGGACGACTGAAACTCTTTCTACACTTCCCTCTCGTCTCTGTTTGTTTATGAAGCAGATTGGGATGTGCACAATTTTTCGGAAGCTGAAACATTTTCAACTCGTGCGGATACGTTTTCGTGTCAGATCGTGTCTTTACGTAGATTTTGTATGCGATGGCACCACCACTAAAAGTCGTTTGGCGTTCTTGTCTGAACACACGATAAAAAGACGACGTCTTGACTTAAGCACAAATCAATGTTTTCCCTCCTGGCTTACTGGTTCACTTTGTTAAACCAAAACACCTTAGTAAAGGTGTGTTCGGAAGGAATTTGAAGCAAGTTTTCACCAATTCGTACAAATGTTTTCGCCACAAACAGCCAATGTACCAACTGTACCTTAGCGTTAAGTTAGCTAGCAACAACCGCACTGAAACTCTGGTTCTTTCTATACTTCCCTCTCGTCTCTGTATGTTTACGAAGCAGATTGGGATGCACACAATTTTTCGGATACGTTTTTGTGTCAAATTGTGTTTTTCCGTAGATTTTGTAAGCAATTGCGCCACCACTAAAAGTCAGTTGGCGTTCTGACTGAACACACGATAAAAGAGGAAAGCAAAGTTTCTTTATCTCATGCATTCCAGGTTGTTAAGGCATGGAACCAGTTTGTCCAATGTTGTTTCAAGCCGCGAGGAAATTCGTACGAATGAAAGCTCAAAACAGTTTACGACGCTTCAGAGTCGTACCAACTGTACGTTAGCTAGCAAATGGACGCACTGAAACTCTGGTTCTTTCTATACTTCCCTCTCGTCTCTGTATGTTTATAAAGCAGATTGGGATGCACAATTTTTCGGATGTTGAAACATTTTCAACTCGTGCGGATGCGTTTTGTGTCAAATTGTGTCTTTCCGTAGATTTTGTATGCAATTGCGCCACCACTAAAAGTCGTTCTGTCTGAACACACGATAAAAGAGGACGTCTTGACTTAAGCACAAAGCAATGATTCGTGATCTCAGGCTGTCGAGGTTGTGAAGGCGCAAAACCAGTTTGTTTCAAGCTGCAAGGAAATTCGTACGAATGAAATCTCAAAAGCAGATTATGAGGCTTCAGTGTTGTGTAAATAAGATATAATAAGACAGATTTCTGAAACGCTGGAGCTAGAAAATAACTGTTTTCCTTCCTGGCTTTACTGGTTCACTTTGTTAAACGATTACTTCCGAGGTCAAGTTTTTGCGGTTGGTCATTGTCTGAGTCATTATTTTATTTACCAAACGACATAGTGCGGTTGAAAAGTGAAAGAGACGGTAACTCTCGGTACTTGTTTATCATGCATGCAACTACAATTCGTAACTTGGGGAAAAAAAAGAAGATATTTTGCAAACTCACTCATGGGAGCTGCCAACTGCTCATTTTAGAGATGACAATACGCCATGTGAGCCTACAATAAAAAGAAAAAAAATCAATCAAAATGGTGTTGTATGGCCTTGGTCCCATAATGGAATGTGAAATGTTCTGTGCTGCCACAAAATGTATTTAGGCTTAGATTTATACTGTATATCTCTGTATGTTTCTCTTCCTTTTTCAATAGATTATCATGTTAAACCATCGAATAAATTATATACATTGTACCTGTGTATTTGGTATTGCAAGCATGCATGACACTCCGTAAAGAATCTGCATATACTGTACATGTAGATGCAATGAACAGCCATTTCAAACATACATATAATAGGATTTTGATAAAAGTGTTGCCTGTACATACCCCAAGTCTTGTTGGGAATATCTCCTATTCAGGTGCCCTTGAGCAAGGCACTTAATCCCCTATCTGTTTCAGTGCAACTACGCAGTTGAAGACTTTTTATTGCAACTCCCAGTTGGACATCTTTTGTGTATGAAGTGAACTTTATGAATGTGTGCCAGAGTGTTGGTGAATAAGAGTACAGTAGTTCCCCGGATAAATAAAGACTGAAAGAAGAAAAAGACACTGTGGAGTTGGAGGTTATTATTCTGTAACTTGACGTTTTTTTTTTTCCATCCTACTCAAGTGCCACAAAGTTCATGATGAGCAACTTGTCTGTGCAAGTGTTGAAATGAAAAAAATAGCATGGAACTCTGAGAAAGCTTTTAGTTTTGCTCAAGTCATTACAATATCAGCTTGCACCTACGATTTCTTACTTTACATTCAACCAATCAGATTATTTCTGTTTGTTAAGTGTTAATTTTATCATCTGTTTTACCCGTTTATAGCCTATTTAGAGATTCAGCAATTGTTAGCAACCACATGAATCACCAGCCCATTTGCCCCAAATGGCGTATGAATGCCACCATAATGCGCAAGGCATTTAGCGTACAATAAGAACGCCTTTCTTGCCTTTGGCGTGTCATTTGTATGCCATGTAGTCTGTACCAACTGCAACACTCCACATAAATATGCAACGCCCAGAGCCAGTGACGTAGATTAAAAAGCGAGAAAGGACGCCTATGATGGGCCCGAGGTGGATTGGTCCAACAAACACAGGACTCTAAACCAGGAGACCGGTGTTTTGTTTTGTAAGTTACATTAGTGACGTTTGTGATGCGTACTTATGTTAACATTGTTTCTGTATGTATTTTACCTAGTTTATGTACTTATTTTAAGCCCAACCATGATGTTTTTCCTAATCCTAACCAAACTTAACTGCGGACGTTATCGTAGTTTTGTTGCGTGGCGTACAAATGGCACGTGGAATGTCCTTGTAATATCAAGCTATTTATACGCCTTCCTGTCATTAAAACAAATTGATTTAATGTTAGTCCAGGTAACCCAATCTCACGCGATGGCGTATAAATAGCACTATATTACAAGGGCATTCTGTGTGTCATGAGGATACATTTTTGCCTTTTACAATAACGACCGCAGTTAGGTTCAGGCAACAAAACCACTGACTTTTTCGTAAGCCAACACTGAGATAAAAGGTATAGCCCCTTGGAAATGGTCGCAAAAAATGTATACCTCAGGTTCCCTGGTTAAGATTGTAAAAATCAGTGTGACGCTGAAAAGGAAAACCTGTATAGTCCCCATCCTACGTATCCGTTTTTTGGACATTCCTACTGGAAGAACTTGCAAAGGATCAACTTTTTTCAAATCAATGAGAGAAAGCTACACAAGAAACGCCACAACTATAGAGTCTAATGTGTATTTACAAAGAGCGCTTTAGGTCTAATGATTATAATTAGGCCATTAGAAGGAGGTCGGAGCAACCCAAAGGGACCCACACAAAACTATTTCTGATTTCACTAATGCAATAGCACATTTACACAGACTGTGGCAAAAACATAAGGTGTTCTGACGTCACTTTGGGTTCAGCTTACTTAAAGGTTTGGGCCCCATGATTATTACAGGATGCTCAGCAAAGCAAAGATGACACCTGCCTATAAAGCTAACCCAACCCTGCCATTACAGTACACCAAACCTGGGTTAACGAGTAACTGTAAATGTACATTTAATTAACGTTGAGGGACCAGTTGGGTATACGTAGCTAATCCCAGCAAAGCAATTCATCAAGGATGAGTCCGTCTCAGTCATCTCTATGGGATCGCTCGTAAAGACACACAAATGGGAGCAACTGTGGTGGGTTTTTACTCTCTGTAACTGTGGATGAGACAGTAAAACATGTTTGAAATTTAACAAGTTCAACACCTACTAAAGAGGGAGCTCAAAGCTGAGGCGATGAATCAAACGGTAGACTGTAGTGGGGCTATTGTCAGCAAAGTCCCACTAACAAGAAGCTGACAGAAGGCCTACTGGTGGTTAACTACCATGAAGGTGTGCTAGCAAAGCTATTTATCAAAGAAAAGAACATTTTCTAACATCTAATGGGAAGTTGCATTGTGGGAAGTGTAGGATCCAGGCTTTTTGGAGCTTGAGGAACGAAAAGTTAGGATATATCGCCCTCTGATTCAATGATTTTTACCTTTTTTTAAAAAAAAATCTATCTCTTGAAAGTCTCTGAGCTTGTTGGAAAATAAGAATTAAATTGCTGGAGGGACCCTTTAAATGGTGGCACAGACTTGAGTTCGTCAATTACGCATAAACACAGGAAATGTTTAGTATTAGCCCCATCCATAATGCATCAAATTCCAAATTCGTTTGACTTATGTACCGTATTTTAAAGCATTTTGTCAGTTTTGGAAAATGATTGTTGCCTCCGTGAGGAAACTGTCTGATGAATTGTTACCACCCCTCCATCCCAGGTAGAGGAAATTTATACATCGACCATATCACACTCTATTTATGCATAATGACTTAAGAAAACGCTGAGCTTGGCTTTCCAGTCCCGTCCCCCCCGTTGCCTCTCCACGGAAGGCTATACAGTATGAGTCCCTTGGGGTGCGCGTGATAGATTTTTAATCTCCTTCTTTTATAATGTATATAGGGGTTCTAACCCCAAGATATATTGCACAGTTTATCATTAAACTAATCATTAAAGAATATCATCGTTCAGCAGTTTGAGGGTGGGGGGGCGTGTGAGTGGAGCTGTTGTTGATAACGAGACGCATAGTTTGTCTCGAGGACAGGCTCCAGAGAAGCTACTCTTTTGGCAGTTTGAATGTGCTGTAATGAGGCCTGGCCAATCATGAGGGCTAAAGGGGAGCACAACAGCCAATAAGACTGTTGTCAGGCCATTAAATAGGCATTATCAGTCACTATAAGCACCATAGATATGGGTGAATAGGGGCCTATTAGTAGGTTTTATCATCTATTCACATGGTAGATCACCGAAAGAAGGTATAATAGAACACGACAGTGACCTCTCGCGACCTTAGTAAGTATGACAGTCAGGCGCTAGGCGATAGACGGGGTTAAACTCCATATAGTGTGGAGGTTAGGGGCGATAGAGCAGTGTTTTTTGTTTTGCCTAAACTTAAAGAAGCTGTTTTGTTTGTGTTTAAAACGTAACGTTTTAGTGTAACGTAACATGTAAGAATGTTTCGCTTTCACTTTTAAAACTGTAGTAGGCCCCTACTGACCCACATCTATGGTCATACTTGACAACCTTGAGACCTTAAAAATAGGGAGTTGAAAGCAATGAAAATAACAAAATAGAAACTACACAGCATTTTTATGTTAAACTTTTAATTTTACCTTTAATTCTCAGGAAAGAAAACTTAATAATCCGTCCCTCTGGTGTAAACTTGGCGTGTGAATATCTATCATAACCTAATATGAATCAGTTTTTATACATTTTTTGCTCGCTTTAGTATTTCTTTCTCTTGGTTCTCTCCATTTCTCTCTCCGTCTCTCACTCACTGAAGGCCGTTCCAGACACAACACGACAATGGCACCACTGTGCTCTGAAACACGTTATTTCCAACAGCTTGTGCCACGCCACGACGGCTTTTCGCTACGTCGAGCAAAGCCAAACTTTGGGAGCTGTGCAGCTCAAACTGCGCTGTGTCGTGAGCATAGACAGCTATCTTCCGCCAGAAAACGACATTTGGTGTAGCTCTATTGTCGTCCGGGTGGAAACAGAAGGGATTATTCAAGATGTACAGTGCCAGAGACAGGTTGAGATAACGAAAAAAGGAAAAAAAGAGTGACAATTTGACATTAATCGGGAGAAATACGGGAGAATAGTGACCCCGAGATAATCGTGAGGGTTGGCAAGTATGTCTATGGTGCTTATAGCGACCGATAACGCCTATTTAATGGCCTGATAACAGTCAAATCGGGTGAACACAAGGCCAAATATTGGATAATCAGGCAGGTTGGAGGATTAGATCACGGCGATGGCTCAGACGTTGTAAGTAGAAAAAGGGGAATGTGTTGCAACACGGTATAGGAAGCTGAGGTTTAAAATAGCATATGTTTGTTTATTCCAGCCGTAACTACCTGCCTAACTTCCTACTCACAGTACAAACAGTTCCTGCTTCTGCAACAAATTCAAAGAGACCACAGATTTTCAAGTGCTGTCAAACTGTTTCTAGCACATCAGGTCCCCAGATCATCTCTGCACTCCGTTTTTGAGAAGAAAAAAAAAAAGATTCAAGCGTACTCCTACTCTTCAACTTTGTCAGGTTGTTTCTCTACTGTATTGGAAACAACCGCTGCCGGAGCTTATTTTAGAACATTAAAAACACATAAATAATGAATAAATAAATTAAGGATTTCAGTTAATATCAAAGCTCACAGTCTCGCCTGTTTCTCAAGGAGGTCGTTGGGAGTGCTGACAGCGATATTGATAGATGACCCCGGGCAAACAAGATGCCAAGTCGCTAATAAAAGGCATTCGAGAGGGCCGTAAAGCAAAAGTCAACCAAAGGTTATCGGAACAAAAGACAACAGTATTTTTTTTTACAAGCGGCATCCTCTCTCTCTGCCGTGCTATCACTCATTTTGATCTTATCGACTCAGTCTGGATCCTGATGCTGTTAAAAAGGAACAAGCTGGTCACACATGGCAAAGTAAAAAAAAAAAAATGGCGAGTGATAACTAGATGGATAAAGGGCACAGCCTCGGGGCTTGACATCATTATCTGGCAGCGCAAGAGGATCTGGAGCTGCGTAATTGCTCAAAGAGTTATGATGAAGCTCGGATGTTAAGGGTGATGAATGTTGTCAAAACTATACATGAATCATAGTTCTTCATTTACAGGCAATAAGCCTCAAAAGGCTTAATGGGGGTGGTGTGGGTGGGGGTGGTAAGAGGCATTGTCAGACATGACCTGGAGCAGAGTGGAGCTCTGTGGTAAATGACTTATTGCTTTCATAAAAGAGCCGCGAAAAGAATATGAATATTTAATTATTATTAGAGATTAGAAACAACTCGTATTGCTCCGATGGGGAAATGAGGTCGCAACAGCAGCAAATAATATGACACAACAAAGAAGAATGCACAAAAAGAACATACAGGACAGAAATATGTTTATTATATGAAATATTCTTCCTACAGGCAATATGTAGAGTGGTTGCCAGCGGCGCTGTGAGCCTGCACCTGAGGTGCTTTGAGCTAAATGCTAACATCAGCATTGAAAGTGTAAACATGCTGGTGTTTAGCAAGTAGGATGTTTACCATGTTCACTGTCTTAGTTTATCACATTAGCGCGCTAACATTAATTAATAGCACTGCTTAAAATGACTATGTTTGTCATGTTATTAATTGACTGTCTGGTTAAATGAACATTGACTTTTAGTTTCACATGGGACACAAACGTGGAAAATGGTGTTTAAAGGGACAGTGTGTAGGATTTGGCGGCATATAGTGGTGTGGTTGCAGATTGCAACCAGCTGAGTAACGTGAGCCGCCGAGTGCAAACCTCGCTCAGAGGCCATCCTTTCCATAATAACACAACTTTAGGAGCAACAGAAGTCAGACAAGCGTGTCGGAGAACTACAGTGGCCTTCAGGTAACGTAAAAACGTGATTTTTAGTTTCAGGTGATTATACACTAACAAAAACATAGTTCTGAATATTATAATCCATTTCTGTGTTACACACGGTTCCTTTAAGGGGCTGCTAAAAACAGAAACTTTGGCTCTTTATGACTAGTAGCCTATGATGTTTAACGTTAGCTAACTTCAGATGGACATTGCTGTGTGGCTAAAGCGTGTTTCTTCTTTGCACACGCTACTATTACATTATGTTTTAGCATTTATTAGTTAATACACTGGCATCATATGAAACTAGAAAACTTAGGGTACCATTGGTACCAACCATGTCATACTAGCTTGTCTCAAAGGAGGCAAAATAACGCTTCAAACTTACATAAATTTTGGCAAGGAAAAACTGTCATGGCCATTTTCAAAGGGGTCCCTTGACCTCTGACCTCCAGATATGTGAATGTAAATGGGTTCTATGGGTACCCACGAGGTTCCCCTTTACAGACATGCCCACTTTATGATAATCACATGCAGTTTGGGGAAAGTCATAGTAAAGTCAGCACACTGACACACTGACAGCTGTTGTTGCCTGTTGGGCTTCAGTTTGCCATGTTATGATCTGAGCATATTTTTTATACTAAATGCAGTACCTGTGAGGGTTTCTGAGCAATATCTGTCATTGTTTTGTGTTGTTAATTGATTTCTAATAATAAATGTATACATATATTCACATAAAGCGGTATATTTGTCCACTCCCATGTTGATAAGAGTATTAAATACTTGACAAATCTCCCTTTAAGGTGCATTTTGAACAGATAAAAAATGTGACAGCCCTAATATTTATTATTGTTCAGCAAAAGTTACATCTTTAAAACAAAAGTTATGTTAAAGTTTAGCAAACGGGACCAAAGTCTGTTTTATAATCCAAAGACAGGCTGCATTCACGCTGGGAACATTAACCTACTTCACAACATCCACTTCCTCTCTCCGTCTATCCGAATGGAGATACAACGTGCTTGCTCACACCGAGCGGTGCTGAGAGCTCGCCATGTTGTAGCACTCAGAACATCAATTGCCGGGGAGATAAAAACATTTAAACTTTTAGCGTAGCGGTGCTAATACAATACTCTAAACAGTCGCATAGCAACAGCAGCTTTCACAGCCGGGGCTTCCTGGATACAGTTTAGTGCAGCGAGGCACCCAGTGGACACTGGGGCTAAGGTGTGATGGGAATATCAAGCAGCTTATCAATATGTGTGTCCCGTTTGTTGTTGTGTTTTTGTCAAAAGTGCTGAATGGACTCACCAAGGTGGGTTCTCAACCCTGATGGCTGACCCAAATAACCGCCGAGAAACTCACAAGGCGGCGGAGCTTTCGCCCGTATTTCTTGTTGCGAAACTCGCTCTTGAATGAATTCTTTCTGATGTCTTCTTTCTTTCTTTTTCCTCCCCTCCCTGCCTGCCTGCCAACTGACATACTTTCTTTTAATTCATCAGCACCATGGCGAGCAATGGTGGGGAGCGTGGGAGAGAGTAGGAGGGAGAATGGGAGGATGGAGAGAGAAAGAAAGTGTGTTTCAGCATCAAAAGGCTGTCTCGGAGACTAGGGGGAATACATTGACTCTTCGATGTGCTTTTTTGATGATGCCTTTCTGTTTTATGAACTCAATGATACACAACAGTGTGTTAGCCTACTTCTCCCTCTACTGTTCTCGCCCTCCGTCTCGCATGCTCCCTTTCCGTCATCATTACTCCCTCTCTGGTCTCTCATCACAACCTGTCTTTTATTTTGTAAGACGCACTTCCTGGCATCAGCTGGCAAAAAGCAAGGGCGTACTGTACAAGACGATATTTTGACGGATCATCCTTCCTGCTCCGAGTCCCTCGGTGATTTTCTTGAACGGCATATCCCTGAATCATTAAACATTTAAAAGGGCTATTCCCCCAGTGTTCGATACTACGGAGAATAGCATGTCCTATTATATATATGACCCAGAAACAACTCACTCATATCTTGAGTCACATCTGCTCACTGCAATAATTATTAGGAAGGAAAACAGCTTTGGAGATGGATTAAAGAGAATACTGACCACTGTTTAGCTACGTCAGAGTGGACAGGAAGGCTTTCTACAGATGGAATAAGAACATCAATCAAACTTTATTTATATAGCACCTTTCAAACAAGTCAAATGCAATTCAAAGTGCTGCACAGACGATTGACGAAAATATAGAGTGTTAAAAATAGATTTAGAGACTAATGCGCACCAAAACAACCAATATAAAAGTTAATTGAATAAGAAAGCAACAAGAGATGGGCACCCAAGACAATAAAAGATAAATAAAATAACAAAAAAAATAAAAAATAAAAATTAGGAAACTACACAAAATAAGCAGATTGTATCAAAATAATACAATTTTAATAAAACAAAATAAAATAAATAAGATAATAATGATCAGATAAAATGTTGATTAAATAAACACTTTAATGATGATGATAAATAAAATTAATATTAAAAATAAAACCCATAAAATTACAAAACACTACATAAAAAGCCAGACTTAACAGATGGATTTTTTTACGTTTTTACGTTTAAAAACAGCGTCTGGGAGCGTAAAGGCTGAAAGCAGCATCACCAAATGTTTTTGAAAAGTTAAAATAATTATTTTCTAAAAAAGAAAAACTACCTTTTTACTCATTTGCGTCATTGGTAACGAGCTACTACCCCTGCTAGTTTCACATTTGCGTCACTAACACATAACCCACATGAATGTTATGTTTAATTGAACATGATTGCAGCTCTGCATCAGTACTTGTTCAGCTGTCTTCATCTCTTTGGAGAATACAACACAGTGTCGGGCTATTTGATTTACTAGATGATGAAAAATACATGTGTAAATTGGCAAACTGCTATTGACAGCAGGCACTTATCCACTCATCTGCCATCTGAAAGACATTTTGAAATGTCAGCGGGGCCCGATCGAATCATCATGTTTTTATTTTGGTTCGAATTATTTTGCATTATCAACTTTTATGTACCCCACAAACAGGTTGAGGTATTGACGTATAACATACTGGTACTTGGGAATTTCCATATTGTCAGACTATATGTTAGAGGAAAATATTGCACTTTAACTCAACATGTAAGATGGATGAATTTACTTCCAAAGTAGGCTACACTTTAAAGCTGCTATACTCACATATTTTATATTAATAATAGATAAAATGACTATGTGTAACGTGAACATTTAACCTTACATTAATACTGCATTTATACATTTAATTCTTATTCCTGGCATTCATATTTAACATACATAGATCCCACTTTTCAGTATTTTGTATTTACTTATTTGCACTGTGGTTATATATGCTATATATTGCACGTCTTATGCAAATATCTGTACATATCTCATATTTCTTATATTCTCATTTTTTTATTTTATTACTTATTTATACTTCTTTACATCTACTGTATTGTGTTTATATCGTAGCATTATGTACATAATTTAAATGTTTTTAATCCTTTATTTCTATTTTATAAGTATTTCTGATTCTGAGAGGGGACCCTCAGCTCTACGTAGCGTTTTAGCATCTTTTAGCTCATTGTTTTGGTTTCCCAGCCTGCAGCTTTAATGTTTTGGTTGACTCTCACAGCTCTCATCGGCGTCATTTGGAGCTAGCAGTTGTGTAAAATGAAAAAAGCTATGAAAATGTACTTCACACTACCTGCCCAGGTAGAAGTTGGAGATCAATCTGGCTATAAGGAGAGTGAATATCGGACTTACTTTGTCCAGCGGACAGAAGCACAGCTACTAAATGAATGTTGTTCCGTTTCTACTTGACGTGTTGATAAGATGAACTTTATAAGGTTTACAGCTTGTTGCACTGCCCTCAAGTGTGCAAACAAATGATTTCATTCAAGTTTAAAGCTTAAATAAGTGATGGAAAGCTTCATTCTTTCATACTATTCAATTTCTAATCTTTGTTTCATAATCGTTTCATTATCTAGACTGTGTCATATGCGGTGTTGGAACGTGCCAAATGTGTTTAAATAGCCGTTTTCATGAATAAAAACTGAACTTTGTTAAACCGTCGGTTGTAGAAAGGTGAATATTGACTGATCCATCCCAATAATAATTTTAATCCACATAGGTTTTGTCTACTAATGCATTTAGTTACTGGTCGCGAGGTATAACTGTAGGTTATTGGGTGGTCAAACAGTATATATGAAAACATGGTGCAGCTAAGACATATGCATGCTGCATGATGAGTTTCAGCTTGGGTTTAAAAACACTCGATCTCTTATGATTCAGACGGCGTCATTTATTCCAAAAGATATTCAAGTCTAATTGAAGTTCTCCGACATTAAATGTAATTAGTGCACTTTTTTTTCTCCACAGTTTCCTGAGTTCCTCGCGCTCAGTCATTAGACCGACACAAACTTTGAACTTCTGCGAAAATGACCATCTTAAAAAAAAAAAGAGGCCAGAAGCGGTGGAATAATTTAAATCTCCCCACTCTACGTTCTCTTGGTTCATCAGGATCTCAAATAATGTCGTCATGAATTATTTTGAATGGAGGACGTTAACAGACTTCACTCTTTTCTCCATTTTTAGACAGAATACAAAATGAAATCACTTGTTACACAGACACTTTTCGGAGTGGGATGCACCGATACCGGCTCGGATATCGGTGATTATGTTTATATACTATATACATTATATATTTGAATTTGAAGTCCTGTTTAAGTTTTGACCAATTTGTTGCTGCAATTGTAATTAATGTAAATAATTCCTGTTAATTTTGAAGATTTTTTACCAAGTTGCTGGTGTACGATATATTATTTTAATAATAAATAACAATTCGGTGGTGCATCCCTATTTTGGAGTGCACATTCCCATTCCCTGTGTTCAGACATTAGAGCCGGAACGCAGACACAAAAGTGTTTTAAATGTCGCTATATATCTCCGAAAAGGTTAACAAGTCTTTTATCATTCTGGTTGCGGTAATCTAATCAAATGTATTTACATTAGGTATCAACATGCTCTTTTATAGAGAACAATATACAATAAAAACATACATTTAAACTAAGAAATGGCAACATTTTATTTTTTTATTGGTTTTCTGACACATTTTATAAACTTTTTTTGACTCTGAACAATCAATATAACCACATTAAATCACACTTTTAATCATCACACCACAATGCATCACAATATTTGGAATTCATAAGTGTGAGTGGAAAATAAAATTAAGGAGAAGTGACATTTGTCATGTTTTCACAGCACGGTGAGATAAGAAGTATATCACCTGGATAAAGAGGTTTACTACATGGAAAACATCACTACAAGGTTACAACTAAGGACAGATGTATTCTTAACTAAGTGGCAATAACTTAATTTTTCTTAATTGATGTGAACTAAATGAATATGTAACAACTTCAGGATTTTCATTTTTTATTCTTCTATTCATTTTTGTTGGTATTTATTATTTTTTTGTTTTTGTTTTGATTTATTATCCCTATTCACTTTGTTTCTGTTTATTTTATTGTTTTATTTATTTATTATTATTTTTTCGCTATTTAGTTTTTATTTATTTCTGTTTATTATTATTCCTATTATATTTTTTTATTTCTATTTTCTAACTTTATCGCTCATTTTTATTTAATTTTTATTTATTTATCCATTTATTTATTCTTTTTCAATTCCTTTATAAGTATAAACAAACATGTTATTTTTTCCTCCATGTACATTTATGTATTCTCTGGACGAAAAATATGATTCATCCCTACTTAATGGATGAATGTGTGGACATTGAGTGAATGCTGAAGCTTACGGACTGCCTCCTAAAGACACTTGTGACCCTGTTGTTTCTTAAAACATGTGATAGTGCTGTACGACTGTACCTGTTAAAAGGAAATAAAAAGAAGTTTAAAAAGAAGTACATCACCTCAAAGAATAACCTTGTGTTTTCTGCCCTCTGCTGGACTCTACAAGTGCATACAGTATACATACTGTATGCTTCAACCCCCCTATCACAGCTTCACACGCCCACACACTCATCTGCAGACACAGAGAGGCGTGTACGTGTGATTAATGCTCTCCGTTTTCACATTTCTTGCTAATTAGCAGCTGCTTGTATCTCATACCGACGGTTATTTAAAAGACATTTTATTTAGCCCGTGTCGATAGAGCCATAGACGCCATAATTACACGTTTAATTACTCCATGTTTGTAGTTTGTACTGTGCAGGGGCCAATTTCATGGACAGAGTTTCTGCTTATTTACACTTTTCAATTACTGCTCTATATCCTCATATACAGCACAGCGTTGGGAGATGCATTCAAATCCCTGCAGCTTATTCAGTATTCTTTACATTATTTATATATCTAGTGAAAAGATTGCTTGCATTGTGTATCTTATGATGAAACAAGTGCAGATATTTATGAATAATGCATGCAAAGTTTCCACTGCATCTCGTGGAAATCAAAGTATTGTTGGAGGCTTCTTGAGGCTTTGAAAAGAAAAGCATATTTTACATTGTATGTGTTATGGGCTTCATCAGAAAGAAGTGCAACCCAGGGATAAAACAGTATAAACCAATATGTATGTATTATATATTATACATACAAATCAGAATAAAATATGTGTTGTTCGCTTTACTTTAAAGGGGATTTCCAACAAGTTTCCAGGAAAGGACATGGTACATTTGGTGCTATGTATAGGGAAGAATTAAGACTGTGTTCAATTGGTATACTTCCAGATAATACGATTCAATTGCTTCTCATGTAAGATTATCAATGGGGAAAAATTAATGGGACTTTTGCAAGATGTAATTTTCTTTTTGTGAAGGTGGGAGTGACTGTTAGTAGAAATGATGTTTAATCATTAATATCCATAAAGATCCAGTGTAGTCATCTGCAAAAATCAACGTATCTAAAATGTAATCTTCATTTTTTTGTGCGTTTTCCTACGAAAGTCCAGCAACACGTGACAATTTCTGCTTGTTATGTGTATATGGTCTTTTCAAAATAAACTTCTGTCTTCACAGGAAACTACTTAGTTAGGTTTAAGAAAAGATTGTGTTTTGGGTTTAAATAACCTCGGAAGTGGTGTGACTTAAGTACGGAAGTTACGTGACAAATAAGTCAACGTTTGGGTTTAAGATAACTACGGAAGTGGCGCTACTTCAGTACGGAAGTGGCATTACTTAAGTATGGAAATGGCATTATTCAAGTACGGAAGTGGCGTTACTTAAGTACGAAAGTGGCGTTACTTAAGTACGGAAATGGCGTTACTTAAGTACAGAAGTGGCGTTACTTAAGTACGAAAGTGGCGTTACTTAAGTACGGAAATGGCGTTACTTAAGTACAGAAGTGGCGTTACTTAAGTACGGAAGTCACGTGACAAATAAGTCAACGTTTGGGTTAAAATAACTTCGGAAGTGGTGTTACTTAAGTACGGAAGTTACTGTTTGACTTAATTATGATCCTTTTTGTAGCATGTATATGCAGCATTTTAACAACATATTGAAGTCCTCTAAACGGCCTTCCTCTACTGCAATTTCCCACACATAAAAATGTAAAGTGACTCAAAATGCACTGCAGCTATAGGCAATTAAATTGCCGCGTGTGTCCTTGCAAAAACAGATGTCTCCTGCTGTAATACACGATCCCATCAGCCTCTCACAAAAACGCTCCAGCTAAATAGCAAAGCTTTCACGGCAACAAGAATGAGTCCACCTCGCTGAGAAGCCGCAGCATCTGACAGAGACGCCCACTGTTTCTTTATATAACACCTTTTTTACAGCACCTATTTACCTTGAAATGATGTTGCCAAGTAACAACATCCTGATTGTGTGTGGGTGTGTGTGTGGGTGTATGAGTGGGCGTCTTCTTGCAGGTGTGTGTGTGTGTGTCAGTGATGGATGTGCTCAAGTGCCATTATGGGCTCTAAAAGTGGGGTTCTTCTAGCAGCAGCTGGGCAAATGACTTCAAGTCCTCTCATGCAGGTCTGCTGCTGCTTTAGCAGGAACTCATATATCACTACGCATTAATGCTTAATGCTGCTAATGCCCGCTGCCTCGCAAAAGGGCAAAACACTTTATGATGCAGGATATTGCACCTGCTTTTTTTTCTTTTTTTGCATCAAACCTCACTTCTTTTGCACGTTTTTTTTTTTTTCCTAACCTCTCTGTCTCAGCATGAGCTGCTTAACTGATACATGTACTACAGTAATCCCCCTTCTTAGCGAATGGGATTAATATTTAATTCAAGAAGAGCCTTTTATCAATACCTCGCTGTGTTCTCATCGTCTGCCCTGTTTAGGGGTGGCATTACCCAGCTTTAGGCGAATCGGAGGGGGGTATTAACGCGATGGATTGGGCAGATAGACGTGTAAGAACATCATCTTTCACAAGTATCTGCACTACTTTTAGAGGCATTCATCAGCATCGTGCTAGAAATATAGTGCTTAAAAATGATAAATCACACCAAAGAATTCTGCGAATGATACATCATTTGCCTTCAAAATGTCCTATATGTGCTACATTCCCATTATTCCGAAGGCGAAACACAGCTGTAAGGGCTTTCCACAGGTTATATATCTTTCTAAGAAACCATCCCTTTAAAGTCAGTCCGTAATGGCTGTGCTTTATCCTTGAAACTCCAGTACTTGCATTCATAAACGCACCAAAGGGCCTATTGTGCGTTGATCCACTGCGATGCTGATCCAGGATTAGCCCCGAGGCAGGAACACATGACGGAGTGAACTTCAGAATGAAGTACAAACACAATCTATCATATACAAATTCTAATGAAATCACCAACACCCGACGAACAAACACAAGCAAGCTGAACTAGCTTGAGTGCAACACAGCAATATTTCTTTTTGACTGTTAATGCTGGCGATATATTGCAGAGAGCAAAATCCCCCTAGTACGCTCACAACCTAGAGCAACAACCATGAAATCCATCTGAGGTTATTCTCTGCAGGCCGGGTTCAGGGCCTGCTTGTTTCTGTGGTGGTTGAACATGCAGAAGGACAGATCTCTCAGTATCTGAACACGGGTAGGAATCACCATGGGGCCTTACTGGTGAGAGATCCTGAGGGTGAAAGACAGTAAGCAACTTCACACTATCAGATACACTATAGCTCTAAAGTTGCAATGCTAAAAGGTCACAAAGTTCTCAGAATAAACCTGTGAGTAATTTTTCGTGACAGGATTTTTCTGGAGTTTTTAACCACTCAGTTGTGATGGAAGTGGATTTCCAAGCGAGATCAGGTGCTGTTCGTCCACAGGACTTCTTGTCTGTGTTCGCTTATAAATAAAGCTAAAGTTAAATTTAATGAAGACCTTATGATGTGGTTGAAAGCTACAGAAAATGCTTATTTTGTTAAATCTAGCACTTATTGTTAACAGCAGAGACAGGGACTGCTTTTATAGCTTATAAATTATACTTTTTTTTTTTTAAAGGGGCAGTGTGTCGGATTTTGTGGCATCTAGTGGTGTGGTTGCAGATTGCAACCAGCTGAGTACCCCTTCGCTCACTCCTTTCTTTCCAAGACTGCGCTAACGTGAGCCACCGAGTGCAAAACTGTGGTAAAGTTGCACTCTTACCATAATAACCCTTCTTTAAGAGCAACAGAAGTCAGAAATGTTACACTCTGTTACCTTTAAAAGTGTTATTTTCCATTCAAAAGTACAAGTAAAGTAAAAATACTAAAAGTTACTACTCACTTTAAGGCTTTCAAATGTAATAACAGAGAAGCTAACACCACATTACATAACTTCAGAGTGCATAGAGTGCAGAGATATGTCTATTCGTCTTTCATTCAAGGCCAGATTTCCCTCTGTGTGTTACAACATGAGTTACGGCTGTGGAGTCTTGCTCAAGCCAACAGGCCGACTGCCAAACTCCTTGGCCTATTTCTACTGCGACCTTTAATAATTAACATTAAAAAAGAAAGAACTACACAATGCTTTAAAATGTAACTCAAGGGATCATTTTTGTGACATGCAGCCTATATGTGTTTGAAAAACTGAGCATGTGAAATCATCTCCATGATGTTAAACATGATGGAAGCAGCTCATCAGTGAGCTTTGGCTCCACCTAGTGGGACATTTATTCACAACGTTTTAGATGCATTTGCGTCATCACGCTTGCTCAATCCCTGGATTTCCGTGAACAAACCCAACCATCAAGTTAGCCAGAGTCACACTAAAACTGGAAATGAGGGGTTCCGGCTTTCAAAATAAAACTCCTAAATCTGTTAAAAATTGTTTTTAGCAGACCACTTCAAAATAATGTCAAGGAACAGGTTATACTCTAAAAAGTCATTTTCACACAGATGGAAACACCAAATAACTACAGCTAAAGTAAAGATAAATTCTACAATAAAAAGACATCACATTCATATTAAAAAAAACAATGTACCAAATGATATTCACGAGAACATCGAACATGCTAAGAGTAAGTACTACATAACTAATTTAAAAGCAGTGGTAGAAATTAACCAAGTACATTTACTCAAGTATAGTTATGAGGTACTTGTACGTTTCCATTTTAGGCTATATTTACTACATTTTAGATAGATAGATAGATAGATAGTACTACATTATAGATAGATAGATAGATAGATAAGTAAAATAAATAAAAATTACAGTAAATAGAATTAAAGATATATCTCTGCTGTGCAAATATTATGGTATGTATGGTAAAGTACGGTATAAAATGTATAATACTACATATAACACTACATTTGCTTTGCAAATTTGAATTTTAATATTCAAAACATATGATCAGCTTATAAAATATGATGCAATATTATGCATAATAATATTGTTAAGGTTGGCTCTACATTGACCAAGTGATGTGTTAACGAATCAGTAATGATGCTATATGTAATAACATAACACTGTTTAAAGCAGCCATTCTAGATAATTAGTACTTTTAACTTTGAGATTTTACCTTTGTATATTTTGCTGAAAATGAGAGTTCAAATGTTATTACTAATTAACAGCTTATTACATTGGTATTATTTCTGTTACTCAAAATAAAAAAAAATACATTTTTATACATTTTATTTTGAAATACTTGAGCGGAAGTGTCATGTTCCATGTATCAGTGTGACTGTTGTTAGTCAGACTGCAGCCGTCGCTGTCATCTCTCTGAGTCTCTGTTATTCTACTCTGTCTCTCGTCTGGTAAACACACATTTAAGGAATAACAACAACAACTTAACAAGTGTTTTTCTCGGCTGGCTCGCTTGTTGCCAGCTGAACCTCGTCAGGATGGATCCAGCAAGCCGATACCAAGTGGTGAGTTTAGACGAGATGAGATCACAACAACCTGATAGTCTGAGAGCTTCACATCTCGGCCTGTCTGTCAGGAAACAAGGCCTTACTGGCTTTAAAACACCTATAATACTGTTTAATAGTGAAGCAGAAGGAGCTATACTACTTAAACACGAAGCTAAACACGTTATTGATCTTTCTTGATGGTTGTTTCTGTTGTGTTTAATCTTGTTTTGTTATGATTGTTAGACTCTCAAGCACTTCCGCATCAGCTAGGCTAATGTTAGCCTAGCTGCTAGGCTACAGGACATGTTGACAAGCTAACACAAGTGTAAACAAGCTGGCTAATATTTAATGTAGCTTAAAGGAACTTCTTAACATAGTGATATTATTATTAATAATATATAATATTGTCATTGTTATTATTAATACCAATACTACAACTACTACTAATAATAATAATAATAATATTGTGATTATTTATTATATTATTATTTTTATTGTCTCTTGCATAATAACAATTACTACATATTATAACAAATTAAATTAAGATTTTACATTCAGAACATATGATCAACTTATAAAACATGATGCAATATTATGCATTAAACTTACTTACTACTTAAGAGTATAATAATAATTATTATAGTAATTATTATTATTATTATTATTATTATTGTTATTGTTATTATTATTATTATTATTATTATTTATTATATTTATTTTTTTAAATTGGCTCTACATTGACCAATAATAATAATAATAATATTGTCATTATTATTCTTTATTGTATTATTATTATTATTATTATTTGAATTGGCTCTACATTGACCAAGTGACATGTTGATGAATTAGTAATAACATAATATACATATAACATAACACTGTTAAAGCAGCCACTCACAATAACATGCTAATAAACTGTGTCACACATTTAATAGACCCTCTCTTGGGTATTATGTACTTGCTGACTATAAAACACTTGTTAAGCTACATGACATGTTGACAAGCTAAAACAAGTGTAAACAGGCTGGCAGGGGGATTCATTAGCTGGCTTATATTTAATGACACGTAAAGTATTCAAGTCCAAAGGGTTAGTAAGAGTCCTGTGAAGGGAATGATACTTATAAACTAAGTAACTAATAACTAATAATTAACTTTTCCAAGGTATAACTATATTATATCTGCTAGCAGGCATTCATATTCAGAATTTCAGTGAGTTATTCATGGTAATAAAAGTCAAAGGTAATGTTGTTATTGAGTAAAATAAATTGCCACCACACAGTGTGGTGAATATTTGGGTCAACAGATGTTACACTGAAATCTGTGACCGCAGAGAGCCAACAACACTTAAGGTCACCATTTCTGACGGCTCAAAAAACGTGACCCCTCTGTACCTATCTTTTTCTTTTTTCTTTTAGAGTTTTGTGAATATATGTTTAAAGAAAAAATGCATTTTTAACAATTTAGTTTTGTGTGTTTTCTGTCGTGCCTCATTTATTACACAGGTCACGTCAGAAATGGTCACCTCGTGTGTCGCTGGCTCTCTGCGGTCACAGATTTCAGTGTAACACCGGCATTAAGTTGTTCTAAAACCGTTACATGATATGTGAATGAACAACAGTGGCTGAGACATTTTGAAAACAGTTATGGGCCACTTTGAGATAAAGTCCGCTTTGTGCTCTGATGCCTGTGGTTCCGGGTATGTGAGTGATAATCCCACAAGGATCCGGTACGAGCCGAAGCAAAACAGCATTGTGCTCGAACTTTTTCAATCCTGGACAAAGTGCAGATTTAAATAACAATCCAGTGTTTGCAAAATAACACTGGATTCTCAAGGATTATTTACTGATACAACACAATCGGGCCAAACTGAGATCTGATGTTGTGGTTTGTAGACAGCCTGGTCTTCATGTCATTATGCCTTCACTTGCACACTTTTCCTCCCTACATTTTGCCCTCTAGCTGTCTCATTCTTCTCTAAATAATACTCAGATGCATGCAAGTGTGGGGCACTGCTGCTCCGAGCAGGCCCGCATGAGTTTCTGGTATATTTGGACACACGAGGAGGCTTGTGGCTATGTTGTTAAGATCTTATGTAATCCCCTGTGCGCGGGGGTTGCGTTATGCTTTGTCCTTGATTCCGAGCCAGTCGTCAGCCACTCATTCACTCGCTCCCGCCTTGCACATCGACCCCGCGCTGGTGGAGGCTTTTTTTTTTTTTTAGATGCTTATCATGCATGGTGATGAAGAAATTTCCTTCTAAATATGACTATTTCTTTTTTTTTTTAAATGGTAGTTGAGCTCTTCTGTTATGAGTCACTTACAGGGAGTGACTTTTTTTAGTTATCAGACGGATGTCAGCTGTTTTTTTTTTTTTTTTACAAAGGGTGATTCAAATTTGCGGTTGTGTTTTACCACAAAAAGACTATTGCTATTACTTCACGGAAAATGTTAAATAGAAAATCTTCCCTCTTAAACACATAATTAGAACGCTGATAATTCATAAATATGGTGGAAATAAATAGGTCACAACCTACTTGTGGTTTAAAACGAAAGCAAGCTTGATACCAAAACTAAAAAGGGCAAACTCGATGAAGGTATTTGACTAAAGCAGAAGGGTTATGACGGTTGGTATCCTAACTTGGACATTGTGTTCTAGAAATCTACTTTAACAGCCGTCACGTACTTTCTTTTCACTTAACGTTGTTCAGGAATTTGTTTTACGGCTCTGGACAAGTTGAACTTGCTCGGCCGCATTGCGATAGCATTTGCTAATCTTTGTTTTGCACCATGAGTAGTCTGTGGTTGCCATCGGTTAATGCTGGGTAACGTGGCATTATCCTTCATACCAGTGGATAAACCATAAAGCCACACCATTATATGTATTTTTGACCTGATATAGGATTAAAAAAAAGTTGCATTTTCTAAATAACAGCTGTTTTGTCATAGAGTACAAGGTTGCACGGTGTTGTTTTGGTTTAAGTTACTTTCTCAAGGACAGATAGAAGTCTCAGAGAAGGTGAGGAGGATTCACTCCCTCGTTTTGCCCACCCAGACTTCCCCGCCAGCCGCTCTGTTGCCACCGTGTTCCCACCGCCCCTCTGTAATTTCAGAGGGCGTTTGGCTCTTTGCTTTGGCAAAAAAAATGAATGTACTCAAGTGTGTAACTGCCGCTCAGCTGGAGCGGAGGCGCTCATTAACTGATTACATGAGTATCACCTTTCCGGAGACCTTCCTGTGTTGACATACCGATGTCGTCTCACGTCTCCGTGCTCACGGTGTCAAACATTCTGCCGAGGGCAAAATGTGTCGCAAATGTAACAGCAGAGCAGACATACAGTATGTATGTACCCTAGTAATTTTATTTAAAGTTGTAATCTTGCGTTGTAAATTCGGTTGCACCTTCACAATAAAAGCCTCCCAGTTTTGCCAGTTTTAAATGTGAAGCAGCGGCAGTAGGGCATGTTCTGTTTGCGTTAGCAGTAAATGAATACAACTGCAGTACAGTGTAAAGAGAGTGAACAGTGAAGCTGTCATCAATGAGATAAAATGAAGCTAGTTTACATGCCTTAGAATCCATAGTTGTGTCTAGAAGGGAGCCTACAAACTGTGAAATTTGATCTGAGATCTGCAAAAAACTCTCGTGAGACTCGCTGCCCGACGACCTGACCTAACCTTAACTATGCAAGGTCGATGCCTTTACAATATAACATTCTCAATGTGTCCCAGTTTGTTTCCGGTCGCAGTGTATGTGAATGACATCGGCTGACAGGAAGTAAACATGGAACCAAGCTGTTGCCTAGCAACACAATTCCAGACTATGTGAGGAAAATAAAGTTGTTGTTTTTTAACATAACAGCATGTAAACATGTTCGAGTAGAAACATAAAATACAAGTATGAACCTGAAAATGAGCACAATATGGGACCTTAAATGAAGAAACTGACTGCGATATGAATAAAAATGGACCATAAAGATATAACCGATTACATGCTGTATGTCATTGGAAGTTGTTCCTGTGCAAATATTGTGTCGCTCATGTCAACCCACTCATTCAGCTTGAAAATATCAATAAAAAGAGAGTAAAATAAATAAAAAAAGGGGAAAAAATCCACCCTGCCTGACCCACATTTTGTGCTGACAAACAAAAAACGATTGCGCAAAGTTTATTTAGTTACATAATAACTACCTGATGTTGGTGAAATGACTATTTTATGGACTTCTTCACATAGTTCTCAGCTTTTAAAAAGGCGTCCAATACAAGATTGATGTCAGTTTTGGAAACTCGGCACCGTGTGAACATCGCCTCTAGCAACCACACTTTTTGGCTGACTGATCAGCTGATTCCTCTAAACCCCCCCCTCCACTGTCTCATCCTCTCCTCCAGTTGCACAATGAGGACGACTCTTCAGAGGCCTCAACCAGCGAGCAGCAGCCGTGCACGTCTGCCACAGCCCAGGCTGGTACGTCCAGCCAGGACCAGAGCCAGGCCGAGGGCGGCGCGGCGGCGGCGGCGGCATGTGAAGCATCGGGGTCGGGGACTCAGGGGGAGGCGGATGCACCTCCACCCCCTTACGCCTCCATTGACCTGGGAGCAACCGCTGCACCCGGTATGTACTGGGATTACTTTCCACTTTGTCATCACCTAATACTTCCTTCAAATTCACATTTTCTTAGCTGCAACTTAATTTTTCCAATGTGTGGTTGCATGCTTCCTAAAATAGCAACGGCGGCAGTTTTGCGGCAACTTCTGGATTGCTTAACTCATGAGTCAGTGTTGGTTTCCATGACAGCATTACCACACTATTGGCAGCTGCTTAGCTAGATACTGCACGTCGTCCCATTTCTTCTCTTTTGTAACTGAGTCTTCTCCTTCTCCGCCGTTCCCACAGAGACAAGTTACCGAAGCGACTTCCCCGTGCCTCCGCCCTACAGCGTCGCCACCTCACTGCCCACGTATGATGAAGCGGAGAAGGCCAAAGCGGCCGCCATGGCTACCTCCACTGTGGAGGTGATGCCACGGGTGAGGACATGCACTTTATTCTTTCACTTACTTACACGTCTGTGGAGTGGCGTTCACATCAAAGCACGCCACTTCTAAACTACCCCACCCAGCAGACATGAAAGGACAAAGTAAATGTCAGTAATTAGTCTTTATCTCATGCAGGAGTTGTACTTTGTATTGTTTGCGTGGCACACTGTGTCAGCATCATGTGGGTCATTAGTTTTTAGATTTGACGGAGCATTTAAGTGGCAACGCCCGTGAATGAGGTGACAGAGGTCAAACACGTTTTGTAACTCATCTGTTTGTGTAGCAGGTGTGTCGTTACAGTATATTTTTTAACCAAGCTTATGTGTGGTTTGTTTGTTTGTGTGTCCAGGATGATGAATTCCCTCCCAGAGATGATTTCAGTGACGCTGATCAGCTTCGAGTTGGGAACGACGGCATCTTCATGTTGGCCTTTTTCAGTAAGTCTGTCTCATGGTAACATGTTTAATGCTTCTGCTAAAACATGAGAGGGCTGGAGCCAGGATTATAATTATTATTTATTTTCAAATCTATTGTAATTCAAATATAACCCTCATCTGCGGTTGCAGATTACACATTTTTGTGACGTCACAACAGTCCAACATTAAGATGATTATCTTGTGTTTGCCTGTTCTTTAAGTAGTCCTAATCAGCCTCCATCTCTTAAACTCATTCTCATTCAACATAAATTTCCCAGTGCTTTAATTTTGAAAAGTTCCGCAGCCATTTTCAAAATAAAATACTTAAAAAATTCAAATTCAAATATTAAAAAAATTCAAATTCAGTTTTTCTAAATAAGTGTTCCTGGATGTATCAGAATTATCATGGCTATGTTGTTTCCTTTTTTGTTGTTGTAAAGCAAAAGTGTCTTTGTGTTTGTCCCCCTAGTGGCCTTCCTGTTCAACTGGATCGGGTTCTGCCTGTCCTTCTGTCTGACCAACACCATCGCAGGACGCTACGGAGCCATCTGCGGCTTTGGCCTTTCCCTCATCAAGTGGATTCTTATCGTCAGGGTACGTTCACAGTTCACAGTTGTTTTTTTTTTATTCTTTTAATATCAGTGCTGAACTGAATAGTAACCTGATACTGACAGTTGATGATCTCTGTGTGCAGTTCTCTGACTACTTCACCGGCTACTTCAATGGTCAATACTGGCTCTGGTGGATCTTCCTGCTGCTCGGTGAGTACATTTTGAAGTCCTACATCTTGTATTGAGCCCCGTTTCGAACATTTTGAGGAACTCTTTGCATTTCAATTGCAGGGACCAGGGTATAAATTAAGTTCTGGGGACCTTTTACCCCCAAAAAAGGCCCTGGTTGTGGGGTAGTACTTTCTGAAAGTACCATAAGCTTCGGGGTATAGTTTGCAGGGAAGACCATTGCTGATTGGTCAAACACACACTCAGCACTGCTGCTTCAACTGTACTACTTCATTCATCAACAAGGAAGTACTCTAGTATCAATTTAGGATTATTTTAGGACGAGGGGAGAGCGTTTCTCGTTGTTTGATAGCATTAAAAGTAGGCTCTGTTGTCGGCTTCCCAACTCATTTAAAAAAAGACAGAGAGAAAAAAAAAGAGGGATTGTGCAAGCGGTAGAAGAGAGAGAGTGAGAAGTAGCGTGGCGGTGCTGTGAAAGACAGAAAGAAAAGTTATTTTCTGATTGTTTCACAACGTTAACGTCCTAAAGCACAAATGAATAACCCTCAAACACTCAACAGATGATTTACTGTGGAGACAGACGCTCTTGGTTTCATTTCCTTCTGCTGCATTTCATTCATTACGTCCAGCTTGCATCAGTAAATATACGCAGCAGTAAAGTAGTGAAGTAGCAGTAGTCAGCAAACTCTTTTGCTTAATCTTCGCAGGTCTTTAGACCGCAGTGGAAACGCAGAAAAGTAGTTCCAGGGACTAAAAGTCCGGCTTCATTTGTCTCTCAAGTGGAGATCTCTGTTGTGACGTGAACTTTGCTCTCCCTCCGCAGGTCTCCTGCTGTTCTTCAGGGGTTTCGTCAACTATCTTAAAGTGCGCAACATGTCAGAGAATATGGCCACCTCTCACAGAACACGCCTCTTCTTCCTCTACTAAAAAGGTAAAGTAAAAATCCTCCCTGAAAATCTAAAAACAACAACACAACATCGCGGCTCGCTCTAATGGATTTTGATTTTCCACAGGTTTCCACACCATCACCATTCCTTTCTGACGTGAAGTTCCCTCCCTCCCCCCCTCGAATGACCTGAGCGAGCAGCCTTGCAGTGAAGAGAGGAGACAGGGGAAGGAATGAAGGAAAGACGTAGGGAGAAAGCGTTACCAGTCTCATTATAAGCATACGGCGGCTCACTCTGAACTTCTGAACCGAGCCCAAAAAACAAGTCTTTTGATGATCAGATCTCGTCCCTGGCTTTGTTTTTTCGTTTTCCTTTGATTCTTAACACAAAAAAAAAACAATCCCACGTATGCGTAATGTCTCGCAAGAGTAGGAGTGCTTTTGAGATACCTTAGTTCCCAAAATGAGATGTCCAATAGTCTGAATCGCAGAAAAGCACAATGACATTACTTCAATGAACGTCTTAAGTGTAGGAAAAACTAAAGTTCCTGTTGCTATGATATTGCTTTCCCTGTGTAAACAAACAGTGTTATCAGCTTACGCCTCTCTCTCTATAAACATTTTAAAAATAGAAAAATGTGCAGGAAGGAAGTGGAAACCTACTCTGAGCCTTTGATATTCAAATCTCCCCTCCAGCTTTTTGGTTTTCTCAGACGTTTGCGACAAAGATCAAATAAGGCTTTGGAACTGAGTGCAGCCTGTTTGACCTATTGCACATTACAGTTTATATCTTGCAGCAGTTTCAGCTTTGCCATTCCACATTTTTTAAGTTCAGGGTGTTTTAAACAAGTCTTACTTTTAACCGTGATGTAGCATTTTTTTTTTTTTTTTGCGCCCTCATTATCGCGTGGCGTGGCCAAAGTGTGCATCCTTCTAACATCTGAGCCTCTCAAAAACCTAAAAAGAAGTAGGAAGTCAAGAGGAAAGATGGGAGATTTTCATCTTAAGGGCACTCAAATGTGCCAGATATGCATTGATGAGTTTACATATCACAGACCCTGATGCTTTTAGTGTTTTTAAACCAAACACCCCTTCAGACTCGCCTCTCCTTCACCGTGACCAGACGGAATATGACAAAGGACAGAAAGCAGCTTGGAATTAATTGAAACTATTTCGTAAAGTCCAATCTTTTGAGACAACCAATCACATAACTGAAGCCCTAACTGGGGCTGCACAAGTAATCAAAATGTTATCGAAATAAGAAAACACCATGAATATTTTAATGTTTTTCCAATGAAAATGAGAATAATGATGTAAAAGTAATATATTTTTTCAAAATCGTGCAGCTCTAGTCTTTGAACTTTTGAACTAACTAAAACAGGAAACATTTGTATCCATAGAGAATAGAATAAGAGTAGAACGGGCAACACCATTCAAATCAACGTAGCAGGACAGTCAGAGCTGTATCACTGAAAAAAAAAGATTTTCTTACTTGCTATGACGCAATTAGTTCAAAAAAGTAGCATGGCGATTCAACATTACGGCCATTCCTACACAGTTCTTCAACCGTGGATTTTGTATGTATGTAGATATAGATATAGATATAGATATAGATATCTCAGTAGTATGTATCTGAGACATTCTACTTGGCCCTAACAAAATCAAACTAAAAGTAAATATATAAAAACCAAACATTTTGGAAGAATTTAAACTCAACTAAAACTATCAAACGCACTCCGAAAACGAACTAAAAAATCAAAACTAAAATAAAATCAAAACAAATTTAACATTTAAAACTATTACAACCTTGTCACAGACTCACTCATGCTGGCGTGACGTGTAAAACAACAGCGTCGGCGCCTAGTGTGCGTGTAGTCCCGCCGTGCCGGCTGTCCGTTTTATAAGTTAGTAATGTAACTAAGAAAGAAAGAATGAATTTAATTTACAACCCCTCTGACGTGTCGCCATGGCAACTAACAACAATCAGCGTTTTCTTTTGTACTAGTCAAAGTTGGTCCAATGTCAGATCTACTCCTATTCTATTTCCTGTTTTTATCTATACCCTGAGCGAACGGAAAAAGAGGACGGCGATAAAAGTCAGTAATATTTACCAAATAACCGGAATTAACCGGAATCTAAAATTCTGGATCTCCAGAAAATTGCTTTTAATTTCAGTTTCTTCGCCTTTTAGTGATACTTGTCATGCTGACCTGACCTATGCAGTAAAGATATTCAACCATCATGACATTTCTAGAGGAGGAGGGCTACATTAACCAAAACTTAATCATCTGTTCTTAACATATTGTTACTGTAAAACACATCTTTCTGGGGTTCAGTTGCTTTTTTTTTTCCTTCTCAAACTCAACACCGATTGCCAAATACAGAATCTGCGCTCTACCGAGGAGCGCAGCTAGAGCAGCGGAGGCTCCTCGGACAAATCGGTTTTTAAAGGCCACGCAGGCTGCTCCGGTCAGATCGGTGGGAAGCGGCTCAAAGGCAGCACTCGTGTGTGGGAAGCTGCTTCAGCGCTGTCGAAGTGGAACTGATAATTTGGTTTTGCGTGCCAGGCTTGAGTAAAACTCTTTGGAATAAAAGAGTCGTATGCAATTTAGTTCTCTGTAATAGTCGTGGAGTCCTGTGATCATGGAATAGGTGTCGAATAGTTTAGTCATCAGAGATCAGGTCCCATCCAAAGCTGAGGTGCTCATTGAACACTCGCCAACAAAATTATTTTCAGTAAATCAGAGGAAAATGCAATAAAAGCTGTTAAAATGTGACTGGTCCTGCATGTTGTGCATGATGTAGAGACGACACACGGGTCTCGCTCTGGGATTTTGGCTTTTATGATCAGATTCAGATGTTCTTTTCATGGAGCGAGAAGGTTTTGGTGACGGTGGCTTGCGTGCGGAGAAATCAAGCGATAAAACTGAGAACAATACCAGCAGTTTCTCGTGAGCGATGAAGTCAGGGGATGCTGTCCAGTGTGAGCGCGGCAGTCTATGAAAATGGAGCCCGACTGGACAAAGAAAAAACTTTTTTTTTGATTCTTTTTTGTCATCCATAAAATGAAATGTATATACCAGCTTATGCCAATTCATAATATTTGCACTTTGAAGAACTGTACAGTATGATTTGTGAATCTGCTTAACTTGATGTGGTGGATAGAGAAAACGACAAAAAAAAAATGATCTTAGCCATCCAAGTTTTACAACTGGAATTCTTAATCATCCCAAATGGATAATTTGCCTTTTGCACTTTTTATTTTTCAAAAAATTGTGTTATTGTGTGTCATCGCTTTTCGCCTAAACTGTGACAGCTTAAGTATTGCCCGATTTTTTTTTTTTTTTTTTTTTTTAAATGCTTTCTTTCTTTCAACTCTGCTCATATCCAACTAAAAAGCCTCTTTCAGCAATATCAAGGTCTTTCAACCAATTAAAAGCTCTGCTCTGCATGATTTATCCACCGGAATGAGTGGGGTAATATTAGGATTACTCTTAGTACAATTTACATTTCTTTGTTTGTAAATAAATGAAGAAAAAAAAATGAGACGGCAGCCGAGTTATATTTTTGTTTTGTCCAAGATAATCCTTGTTAACGTCTTCTGAAACGGTTGTTAATGCATTTATTGTAACTGGAATTAAATTGACAGATGATTTCTTGCAAAAATGCCAATAAAGTTCAAAAGCCTGCCGGTTAACTTTTATGTTGGACTCTGTTTTTTTGTTGTTTTTTGCAGGTATGGATGTCACGTCAATACAATACCTGTGAATACCCATATACTTCGACATCCACTCCTTTATTGTCGTTTGCATACTGGTTTTTGTCGCCAAAAACTACATACAAGATTACATTTGAACACATCATGATAACGTTAGAATTGACCTTCGCTCATTTTTACTGAATAGAGCCTGAACACACCATAATGTAATAATACACTAGTGTATATTATATTCTATTTCTGCTAATACATCCTCCTGAAATGCTTCACACTGGACCTTTACAGCCTGAATTATGTCAGTGTAACTCTCAAGCGAGCTAGAACTTCTGATGGATCCTCCTGCGTTCAATCCTCGGTGTCCACATTTAAAGTCTGAGGTTATGAACACTTACTGGCTGTCATCCAGTCAATCATCAGGCTCACTCCCTGCTGATGCTGCTACATGCCCTCAGTGTGAAACTGACCATTCTCCGTTGTATTATCTCTCCCCTGGCCTTCACTTCGCAGTTCAATAAAGAAGAAATGTTCAAACGATAACTACTTGAAGGAAAAAATGCCCTGAAAATCCAACCACCGCATCATCGTTATGGTGTTTGGGCACACATTTATAAGATATATAAGCACTAAAGAAAAAAGTTTGCCCACAAGGAAAGTCACTTAGATGGAGAAGTGATGCATTATACATTGTAATACATTGTGACATCATTATAATGCCATTAAGAAAAGCAATTGAGAAACGATTACTCTGGTTTATGACCAAATACCCACAAAACTAATGACATTCCCATGAGCCTCGGCTGTAATTGTGTAGTGCTAATTGGCAAATGTTTGCATGCTTACATGCTAAACTAAGATGATAAACATGGTACATGCTCAACATCAGCAATCAGCATGTTAGCATTTTGCTCAAAGCATTGCACTCTAAGTGAGATTACTTGTGGCTACATTGCTGCAGTTTGTATTCATTAAGTCCACTAGATGGAGCCAAATACTGTGTGTTTTTGGGTTCCTGTTAACTTCCTTCAATTTATGACAACACTTCAAAACACTCATGGGTCATCTTGAGCCTTTTTTCACCAAAAAAAGCCTTTTTTTTAGCCGAGATAAAAAGCGAATTATCTTTTTTCATATGAATAATAAAGTCTTTTATATTTAAGTTTCACGAGTTTAGAAGCAAAGGGACTCCTCAATTGTATGCATGAGTGTGGGAGTGCAGGGCCAGCGTGGGATCATTTAAGTTGAATGGCTCTTACATCTTTAATGCTACTTTATTATTATTATATCTGTAAAAATATTCTAAAATATTGATTCAACACCTCTTCTCCCATTTTACTAGAAAGCTCCTGTTTCATTGATGATCCGATATTTTATTTTTCATGATTTAGTCTCTCTAAAAGTCAGCTGTGCTACAGTGGTGATTTGTGACCCATTTTACTCGTGTAGCTTTATTGAAGTTTAAATGGTGGTGTGACCTAACCGCTGATCCGAAATCAGCGGTCCCGCTCAGAGAGGCTTGATAAATATAAGCCAGAGGCTCTTTAGCGCTGCTCTGGGAGTGCTTTTTTGCTCCCTGCTAGATCAATGTGTCCACACACCCCAGTGCCTCAGGCTATTAACTATAGGCCCTCTCTCCTTACACAGCTGCTCATGTTAACATCTAAAAGCTTGGTTTTATGGGAGAAGACACCTCTGGTCACAGGGCAGAAAAGTCGCTCGATCATTAAGTGGCTCTCTGTCAGCTCGAGATCGCACCAAAACTAGACAAACCGCGATCAAAATCGCATTTAGGTTGCAGCCAAAAATAAACAGATGATCTGATAAAAAAGCCGCAGTGGAAACTTTACTTGAAACTTGCAACCTTTATCAGTGAAACTGGTATCTGATGAGGTTTGCAAGATGGAAACATGTTTTTTACACGTAAGCCTAGTTTATTTAACTATAAAGCAAGGAATGTATGTGTGTATGTCCTTCGCATTTCTCAATAACCGTTCATCCGATCTACTTCACACTTGGCGGGTGTATTGATGGGGTACCAAGGGGGTGCCGTGCTGAATTTGGTGCAATTTGGATTTGGGTGTGTTTCTTCTCATGAACCGGGGTGTATTTCACGGGTGTTTCTTTGCACAAGTATCCGGACTTGGGTGTGTTTCTTCTCATGAACCAGAATGTATTTCACCGGTGTTTCTTACCACAATTATCCGGACTTGGGTGTGTTTCTTCCCATGAATTAGAGTGTATTTCACCGGTGTTTCTGACCACAAGTACCTGTACTTGGGTGTGTTTTTTTCCCATGAACCAGACTGTATTTCACCGGTATTTCATACCACAATTATCCGGACTTGGGTGTGTTTCTTCCCGTGAACCGGAGTGTATTTCACCGGTGTTTCTGACTGCGAGTAGCCAGACTTGGGTGTGTTTTTTCCCATTAACCAGACTTTCACTGGTGTTTCCGAGTAGCCATGACTAGGTGTTTGGCGCAACTATGTCATAGCAAGTGTATTGCTCAGGACCCAAGGAAGTGCAGTGTCGAGTGTGAAGTAGTCTCGAGAAAGCTGAAAGCAACAACACCACAGGCCAAGCATTCGGCCTGTTCTGAACAGGCATGTTTTGCACGTGCACTCTTATCAAAAAGCTGTCTGTATTCTCTATTATTTGAATTTAAACATCAGTCCTTTGAGCTAAATGCTAACACCAGAATGCTAACATGCTTATAATGGCAATGCTAACATGTTCACCATCTTATTATAACATGCTAACAATGTTTAAAACATACAGGGTGGGAATATGCTCATTGCATGTTTCACCACAAGGAGGCACCGGCTGCACGCGTTCCCATCACCTATGGGAGTAAGTAAGACCACAGACATTATGTTGAGGTTTGGCTCCAGTGGAGATGTTACAGGTTAAGTGCCTTGCATTAAGAGTGGCATGAGGTCTCTGTGATCTTCATTCTCCCGCAGGCACCGATTTTTATAGAAAAAAAAAATCAGGGATCCAGATCCAATTCACCCCCTTGCCCTCTGCGCCTCAGAGTAATGCACGACAGTGACCTCTTCTGGCAGTTTCATTAAAGTGAAAACCAATAACATTTGATCATGTTTTAGCCAGAAAACAATACCACGACTCCAATACAGAAATCTGGACTGATGACCTCACTCGAGACTAGACTTGTGAGAAGAGCCTCTCTGTATGTGCCGGACCACGTTTTGCTTGTTCACCGTGAAACCCTTGAAGCTACAAGCTGTCTCCTGCTTCCTGACAGACAGGGCTCAGGTGTTGACTCCCCTTCCTGTGTAAATTATACACCAGGTTTTGATAGGTGTCACATTAGACACAGGATGTTGTACCTCCTTTTGACTCTTGCTTCCTTTTTTTCTTTTTCATGTCGATGACAGCTATATGAGCTGCCCGAACTGGCTCAACGACAGAGGCTTGCAACGCCACAAAGACATATATATATTTACTGTAAACTGCGGAGCGTTGATTTATATGTGAGACACTTTTTTTTTGACATTGTTGTCAGTAAATCATTAAAGAAAAACTGCGTAGGTTTTCTGAATCAACCGTGAAGTCCTGCGGTGTTGATGCAGCTGAAAACCATAGTAACACAGAAGCACACTGAATAACAATCAGTGTCCAACGGGGGAAGTTACACTGAAAGGATGAGTCAAGTAAAAGCCTCATTGCTGCGGGAAGTACTGTAATGACTGCTTTAAGATATTTGGGGAAGTGTACACCTATTACTGCTTTTAGAAAAGACTGTAAAAAAAAGAGGTAAAAGAAAGAGGAGCTGAACATTGAAGCCTATTCACATAATGGGTTTATGTTCCCTACCCGCCTGCCCCTGGCCCCAATCTGGCCTCCTCTCTTTTAGGAGGCCTTAATGACTGACCCATTTACATAACTCCCTTCCGGTTTGCAAACGTTTCCCTTTATGAGGCCCTCTCCCCGTCTCCGAGCTCATTCTCTCTTCATCCTTTTCTCGCCCCCCGTCCCTTCTATCTGAAAAGTCTCTCGCCCACGTTCTGACCAGGTGGAGCCTCGCCGGGGTCTAGTCGGAGCCCAAAGTAAACTCTGTCACATGCAGAGAGAAAAAGGCAGCCAGGGAACTGTGCTGATAATCTCTGTCAACAGCATATCTGAGGGCCTCGGCTGCCTGGCTACTGCCGAGTGTGTGTGTGTGTGTGTGCTCAAAACCAATGGGTGAAGTGTGTGTCTACTTCACCGTGCTAACCCAGCGGCTTTCCGGTGTGTGGGTGTTTCTATTGATAGCCAGCAGCTTGCCTTAGCCAAAGAGCATCTGTGCTAAAATTAATAGTTTCTGTACAAAAGACAGTGATCAATCAAATGACTTGTGACGCTTTAAAGTAACACATTGTCTGTGTATAGGTCTGTAGCATTAAAATAAAGTTTGCCATTTTGGAAATTACGCTTATTCACTTTCTTGCCGAGAGGCAGACGAGAAGATTGATACCACACTCAAAAACACGCTTACCAGCACCTCTATGGACCTGATCGGACAGAGCGCGTTTTGCAGGTGGAAAATGCAAGGTTTTGCTGCATCTTTTTTATTTTCTATGTTGCTAGGCAACCACCAAATGAGTGCTAACGTTACCAACGAGTATAGCAGCAAAAAGGCAAAACTCTGGTGTTTTTTTTGGCAACAGCCGCTTATTATATTTATAATATTTTATTGTACAGCAAAGGCCATTTCGGTAGAATATGACAATAGAATAGAAATCATTTTGTTTTACTTTTGTACGGCACTTTTTAGACGGAGGTTTTACTGGCGTCCGGTAGTCGCTTTCAGTCCAAAATGGCGGAAGCGAAGCACTGCTGCTAGGCGCTGATGTTGCAATGGAATGAACAATTGACTTTCACTTCTTGGCAATATACGTTCTTTGACGTTACCTTATTACCATGAACCGAAATAGTTAGTAATACAGTTTAAAGTGAATGAAAACAACTTCTAAAGTGCCGCACTAATTTGCCTTCTACTGTTCTCTGTTCAAACCATGATAACTACAGTTGGTGAAGTCATAGAGCTCCGAGTATCCAGCAAAAGTCACCAAAATGAGAAAAAGCGCTAATAATGTCTTCCTTTTCTGCTCTGAGTTGAATTCTTTTCAACTTGAGGTGTTGCAGCATGCAAAATGCTTCACTCTCATTGGAAACGATTACAAAGAGCCACCCCAGGCTGCTGGTCTCGGGCCTTAATGTGTCTAATTAACATGTCGTATCTAGTTTGTTTAATCCGTACACATATCGAAATGTATAAATGACAAGTTGAGGTTTTATGGGGACTTACTCGCTGGAACTATTGCTCGGCAACCAGCGGTCAGGTTCAACGACTTCCTGGAAAGAAGATGTTTGTGGTCTGACGGCTACCCAATCACACAAGATAAGATCACGATGGAAACTAACCACATTTAAATATAGATCACTGAAAACAGCTGATGAAGTGTACCAAAAGTCAATGCATCAGCTTCGTCAAACAAGACTTTAACTCTTTGCACGAACAGATGGTTATGCTTCATATTTGACAGACGGATATGAGCTGTCTTGATCTTCTCATTGATCTCGGCAACAAAGCCCAAAATGTTGAACTATTCCTTTGAAGTTTCTGATGATTATTTCTTTTATTTCTCTGTGAATTTATGTATAAACTTCCGCCAGTGAACCCTCCATTCACTCACTACAGCAGTCACCCACACAAGAGCAAAGCTTCTTAACCCCCGTGGCACAAGGTGAGGAAATATGTAATCTCTTTGGCACAAGGCAGCGCTGCTTTCAAGTGGGCACGAAACACGGTGTTGCGGAAGAACAGAACGGCTGTGTGTTGTTCCGCTTTTTTTGGCATTCGCATGTACACACACGCCTCCTTCATTCAGGAGCCACTACAAACAGCGGGGCCTCGGGGCATCTTTCGTACGTACAGGAAGAATGGGTTTGGAGTGGCTTCCAGGACGCATACCTGTCTGTTGTCGAATGTCAAGCATGGGACTGTGACATTTCACAAGACTGCACGCACACACAACACACCCCTTCCAACACATACTCAGGGGGTTTTAGGGCATTTCCCACACATGTGAAACCTCCAATGTGGCCTGTAGGTTATTGCTTTAAAAGGAATAAGGAATTTGTCAAAGGGATGTGAAGATCTCTCCACAGTCATAAACCAAATATTGTATAGTGAATGTGAGGGGTGATTCTTCGTGGGTGGGTTTGTTCTGCACTGGCAAGTTTACTTCTTTCCGGGAATTGTCTAAACTTCTTTTTGTACAATCCTGTGAGGTAAACCACACCTATTTGGTACCAAAATAGACTCAAAAAGGGACAAAAAAAGAATTAGACACACGTCTTTAAAGGCACCATGTGTAGGATTTTTCAGTTGCGGAGTTGGGACCTACTCCCAAAGGGTTACGGTGCTTCCCAGCGGGTGAAAGCCAACCCCAAATTCACTCTCGTTTTGAAACAAGCTTTGTCTGCTTGCCATTTTGACTCGCTATATTTGCGTTTTTTCCTGTGCTGTCCGCCATTTTTGGAGTTTCCTCTTGGATGTGTGCTTATGTGCACCTGGTCGCTATGTTTTTATAGAAGTTGATGCCCAGAAATGTCCCAAACTTAGCAAAGAAAAAAAGAGAAGACACCTCCACGCTATACTTCTAGTGAGTCATACGAGGTGTTTGAGAGGGAGAGCTTTTAAAGAGATCATTGTGCCTTCAAAGACACAATGAAATATAATAAAATCCCAAATTCTAATTGTGCGTTCCTGTCAATTGTTCAGTTAGCTGTACTTGATCATTAGCTTGAGGGTCGTAGCAGCTAACAGAGTAACATCACATTTAGGAAGTGGTCTTAAAAGGTCTCAAAAACTATTTCTGTTGGCAAAAACTTTGTTCAGAGAATGTGGTTGAGGTTTGTGTACAGTTTTGCAGGAGGAATTGTGAAAGTACATGTGTAACAAATCTACCTAAAACAACTTTTTTAGAAGCTAATATTGCTAACAAAGGACCAACACAGCCTCACTAGCACCAACATCCTACACCCAACGTTACATCCCTTCGCTCAAAAACATCCGTTGGACCCAGACTGAACAACAAACATAAAACCTGTCTTTTTTTTAATGTTTTGTTTGACTTCTGCACCATTTATCCCTTGTTCCCATGCAGCGCTGTGTTTCTGGAACAACACTTATACTATACACACATGCACACACTGGTACAAGCTCAACGTTAGCAAATATTGACATTCTCCTGTGGATGCCACCTGGTCTGCCGGTTGAGGAATAATATCCCAACGACGCAACCGCTCATTAATCCGCAGAAGTCACGTGACACAGACACATAAGAAAATGTCCAGGTTGTGTCTTGTTCCCAACAGAGTGTATGTTTAAGACAGAAAAAAACAGGTATGTATGAGCCAAAATGACTTCATAGACAAAGAAAAGAGCTCCGCCAAGTGTACAGAAAGTCACATCCAACTATGAGTTAGATTGACGAATGATTACGTTGTCAAAAAGAATAATATATGGGAAGTAAACAAACAAATTATTTATGCAAATTGAGAAATAAATGCCATTTTTCTGCCCTCAGTATTCGCTGAACTTGCATCTTCTGTCAGTTTTATGCCTGAAGAATTGACAATAAGGATTACGGCATTCGGTATCGCATAAAATTCAATCTTGTTTCTTATTTTCAGTGTGCAGTCATTTCCCTCATTGAGTGCTTTGCTTTCATTTTGTTTCTTTGTGAAAGCAGAACTGTGCTCAAGCATGTAATTAGTTTCCATGCTAACAATAGGGAGTGATATGAAAGTGACTATAGAGAGTATATTATGAGCCAATTGCGGCAGGCAGTAGTGCCAGTTGTTCAGTTATATTTACACTAATCAACTCTACTTATAAAAGGAGAGCAGTGTACTAGCTGTGGCCTTTATGAATGATTTTAAAATGAATGTTGATGGGCAAATTCCTGGGAATTATTGACATGATACTGTACGCGCGGCATACAGTAGGTGTGAATGGAGTTATCCCTCTCGCACGCGGTTACATAGAGAGGCTTGTAAAGATGCAAAAGTGTGAATGGGATGGTGTGAGGTTGGTGAAAACAATGGTTGTTGTGTTCGCCAGGAGCAGGGGGCGGGGTGCGAGGCGGAGAGGGTAAAGAGTGTCGCCTATGTGTTGGAGATGTTAAGTATTCTTATGTGTATCTGAACATCTCTCTTCGAAAGTCATATGCTCGGTGCGTTGACGACAAAATCTTCCTTTTTTGAGTCTACAGAGCTGCTCACTTTATACCTGATGACATTTCAAGTTTGGAGTCTGAGCTCTCTGGTTTCCGGAGAGACCTACATTCCCTTTAACTCCTTCATGTGTGGAGAGGCTTGACACGTGGAGTCGCGGAACTCCTGGAGAGCGACCTCTTCGTATTTTCACAGTAAACAGCCCCTCCGAAAGCTCTCGCTCCCTCGCCTCCGTCTCCGAACAGTGGCCTCCTTTCAGGGCCATCACTTAAGGGCCCTATTAATAATTTGACAAGTTTTCTCAAAGATTAATTACGGCCAGTTTCGAGGCTACAATTATGCAGGGTGGAGAGGCTCCGTAAACCTTCTCCAGCTCCATTTCCAGGCCCAATTTTCCACTTATCAAGATGTCAATGGGGAGGAGAGGTTGTCCGGCAGTCTCTCTGATGCATAGATCCCCATTAGTTGGTAGGAATAAACAGCACTTACTGGCAAATACTCTCCAATTCGCTTGCTGAGATTGAATGCGGGACTGGAGTCAATGGGACCAATCTTTTAAGGCCAGGACAAAATAAATCTGGACCTGGTTGCATTAGAGTTAGGAAAGTAGTACATCTGATAATGCTAAGATCATACCAACCAAATTTGAAGCAAATCCGATAAATGCTCTAGGAGGAGTTTGAAAAAGTTTACATAAATGAAAAACGCACTAAATGAAAAATGGACGACCTCCAGTTGGACAGAGCTAATGAAAGCCAATAGGAAATATCTCCAAAATGATGAGAGCAATATGGCTACCAAATTTCATGAATATCGGAGCAACTATGTCCCAACTAAGGCCTTCCACACAGTAGGTAAGGAGGTACCAAACACGCATGAACCCAATCACGGTATATTATCATGTGATGTGTGCTCCCAGCGCGTCAAAAAAGCATTTGAAGACTAAGAGTGATTAGGGGACGCTATAGAGCCTTTAAAAAATGTATATGTTCTTAAATATGAGGGCAATGGTCCCACCAAATTTCGTGAACATCAACGGAACTTTGTCCAAACCCCGACGTGCGTTTGGGTGCGCTATGGTGGTGAGTTTCCCAAGTCCCTCAAAAATGCAATTCCCCAGCAGAAAATAATATTCTCTACAAAAACAGTATGTTCCTTGCACTTTCAATGCCAGGGACTGTTGGGCCCCAATTAGTGTTTCCTCTTGACAGCTGCGCAGGAAGTTTAATAAGGGTCTATGCTCAGCAGATATAATGTTTAGCATTGTAGTTTAGCATGCAAATATTTGCTAATTAGCACGAAACCCAGCTGCGGCTGATGGGAATGTGATTAGTTTAGCAGGCATTGGTCATAACATCTGGCCCGACACTAGAGAATAAGTTCAGGATCATCAAAGTCATTAAGGTTCATTCTCTGGGAACCATAAAGGTCAAAACATAGGAAGTCATGGCAATCCATCCAATAGTTTTCTAGCTATTTCACACACAATGGTGGCGCTAGTGGAAAAGTCAAGAGATCACCAAAGTTGTTACGATTCATCCTGAGGGGACCATGAATGGCTGCACCAATTTTCATGACAATCTATCAATACATGTGGAAGAATTCACTCAAAAACCCCAAACCTCAACCTCTATGTTGGCACCAAATGAAAAGTCAGCGGATATCCAAATCAACAGCAAAAGTGCTGCAAACCATCATTTATAATGTTGATATAATATTGACTTTCAAGGTCAATTCCACCGTGAAAGGTTCTTAGCGAGTAGACGAAGTCGTGCACTCGAACACTCAAAGCAATCAGTGCAGGAGTTTGACCCACTCTTGGCTCTATATGATGAAGTGTTGAACTTGTGACTGCCGGGCGAGGTGGCAAGTAGCAGCCAGACACCATACATCACCACCGAAGAGTGGAAGGCTCCTGTCCTTCACAGCAGATGGTTGGTACCGAGCCAGCCGGCCTGCGCTCGAGTGTGTTCGCGAATGTGTGTGTGTGCGTGAGAGAGGGAGAATACAATGCAGCGAGTGTCCCCATGCCGTGGTCTGCCAGAGATAAGAGCCACCTGCCTGTCCCATTCTCCCCTCTGCTGAGTTCAAACAGAGCCCTCAGTCTCACTACAACTCATACTTATACATACATATAAAGCATGTACATATGCAACGCAAATCATTCAGGGTGTAAATATCAATTATCATATTTAAAAAAAAGTTTAGTTAAAGTACTTTCTGTAGATAATGCTTAATCTTAAGTTTAAAAAAGTATTTATCACACAATGTTGGAATAAACAAAGTCTCCTAGAGTCAAATATTAATATATTTTCTTGCTTTAATGATGTAAATATTCTCCTATTAGTGTTGCATGTTGAAACATTATCATCTCTGTATGCGCTCAGTGAGAAAGAGGGGGACGGAGAGGTGAACTCGGAGCACAAAGCCCAGATTGTTCCTCCTCGCTGTCTGTCCGTGATAACAATGAGCCATTCATTTGCCCCGCGATGGGCCCTAATTAATTCCAACTTTACATTCTGACCTACAATCTCCCCTCCTGCTCATCCCCTGTTTCCCCCCCTCCGGATCCATCAATTAATGCATCCAGCCAGATGACTTCACCCTCTGTCTTCATCTCCATCACTTCCCTCCATCAAAAAATGCTTTTACGCAGAGCCAAATGTCATTACAGGCTATCCAGGATTAAAAGCCAGGATTAAATTATTTTTCTGGAAGATCTATTCTGTACATTCTCACACAGCTACATATCAATCTGTAATATTTAATGCAACATATAAAGCTGCATTAATAGTTTTTTGGGCCACTTAGGGGCAGCAGAACAAGCTGCAAACACAACGTTGACATATTATCCCCTTATGAAATGGATATGGCGAACATTAAAGCTGCAACGATTAATTGATTTATCAATTAGTTGTCATCTATTACATTAATTGCCAACTATTTTGACAATTGATTAATTGGTTTAGAGTCATTTTTTTAAGAAATAAGTCAAAATTCTCTGATTCCAGCATTTTTAATGTGAATATTTTTCACAGATTTTTACTGCTCTATGACAGTAAACTGGATATCTTTGAGTTGTGGACAAAACAAGACATTTGAGAACATCATCTTGGATTTTGGGAGACACTGATTGATACTTTTCACCATTTTCTGTCATTTTATAGACCACAAAACTAATCGATTAATCAAGAAAATAATCTACAGATTAATTAGCAATGAAAATTATTGTTAGGTACAGCCCTAGCGAACACATTTTACATATCCAGCAGACACATTATCATTCATTTGGAGTCGTATTTATGGCCACCTAATTGTTGTAAATCCAATATTCACTCTCCTTTTAGCTCTGGTTTGGTCTCCACCTACTGTTAAGGAATAATATCTGGCTCTTTAGGTGCTGAAGTCGCTAACTTTGTCTACATAATAAAGTTTGTTACTGGGCAGGTACTGTACAGCGGGTTCATCAAAGTGTCATAATGCTAAAGAAGAGAGTGAGAGAGAGAGAGAGAGAGAGTCGGTGTGTTGCGCTAATTCTTGCCCCATTTGTGGTCCGATAAACATCAAATTAATCTAAACTGGGTTGAAAAACGATGCAATCTGGTTGCCGTGGTGATGAATTACGTCTGACTATTAACCACACCCCCGTTCTCTGTTTGAGAATGAACCAAAAAAACAGGAAGTAAAACTGTCCGGAGGGGGGCTTTAAGTACACATACGGGTTTATTCTAGAGTGATGATTGCAAGGTCAAACCTCCTGAAACTCCTGCACATGATAAGCACCCTGCAGGTATCTGGAAACCCCTCGCTGATCTTCCCTAGTTTAGCCTATGTGAGTGGAAATCCCATCCCTCCTTTCGTCTTTGCTCACACTCCCCCTTTGACACCTCACTCTAGTCGCCGTGCAGCGACACACACACACACACATATATCAAAATGGTCCCTTTGCCGCAGTCTCAGCCTCAGCCTCTGCTCTCCCCCTGACAAACAGAGCTTGGCGCTGTTTCCTTTTTCCTGCCCTACATCCGAAATGCGAGGAGCGAGAGGAGAGGGGAGAAGTGAGCTGAATTAAGAGAGCGCAGGGAGAAAGGGAGAAGGCTGACAGAAGAGAGAGGATGGAGCATGGTGGAAGGAAAGGGGGGGTTGACATGGAGACAGAGAAGAGAGGCGAGAGAGGGATATAGGAGGGAGAAGGCATGAAATGTGTGGGAGGAGGAGGAGGTTGAGGAGGAGGAGGAGGAGGAGGAGGGGGAAGGCGTCTGTGGTGGTGGTGGGGGTGCACAAAATGAAGAACAGAGGCTGCTTTGTCGATAGCAACAGCAAACTTTACGGCGATCGTTTGCTGCTCTCGCTCCGCGGCCTCAAAGAGCAGCAGTCTGTTTGTGCTGGGAGTGTGTGTGTGTGTGGTTGTGTGTGTGTGTGTGTATGTGTGTGTGTGTGTGTGTGTGTGGTTGTGTGTGTGGCGGAGTGTGTCTGCGACGGCGTGTGTGTCTGTTTGAGGCTAAACATGAAGGAGCTGTAGCCCGCCTCCTTCCAAGAAACACGTGGAAAACACACACACACACACACACACACACACACACACAGAGGATATTGGGTTGGTTAAAGAGGCAGTAACGTGAAGCTTAGCTTGGCACAGGTAGACCAGATCCTTGATAAGTAACTTCCTCTTTTGCACAGAGGGGATTATGGGGAGGCCAACAAAAATAACATGATAGACAGTATTTCTCTGGCTATGAAGAATAGGCCATTGCAATTATTCTTGAGCTAAAGGCCATTATACCCATATTATTGTGAAGATAATATGTGTAAATAGTTAGCTAAAAGTACTGTACAAACAGTAGAATTAGTTAGTAAAACGTAGTGTATAAACAGTAGAGATAGTGAGCTAAAAGTACGGTATAAACAGTAGAGATAGTTAGCTGAAAGTACGGTATAAACAGTAGAGATAGTTAGCTGAAAGTACTGTATAAACAGTAGAGATAGTTAGCTGAAAGTACTGTATAAACAGTAGAGATAGTTAGATGAAAGTACTGTATAAACAGTAGAAATAGTTAGTAAAATGTAGTGTTTAAATAGTAGAAATAATTAGATGAAAGTACTGTATAAACAGTATGATTAGTTTGCTAAAAGTACTGTATAAATGGCAGAAATAATTAGCTAAAAGTACTGTATAACAGTAGAAATAGCTAAAAATACTGTATAAACAGTAGAAATAGTTAGCTAAACATAGTGTTTAAATAGTAGAAATAGTTAGATGAAAGTAATGTATAAATATAAGAGATAGTTAGCTAAAAGTACTGTATAAACAGTAGAGATAGTTAGATGAAAGTACTGTATAAACAGTAGAGATAGTTAGCTGAAAGTACTGTATAAACAGTAGAGATAGTTAGATGAAAGTACTGTATAAACAGTAGAAATAGTTAGTAAAATGTAGTGTTTAAATAGTAGAAATAATTAGATGAAAGTACTGTATAAACAGTATGATTAGTTTGCTAAAAGTACTGTATAAATGGCAGAAATAATTAGCTAAAAGTACTGTATAACAGTAGAAATAGCTAAAAATACTGTATAAACAGTAGAAATAGTTAGCTAAACATAGTGTTTAAATAGTAGAAATAGTTAGATGAAAGTAATGTATAAATATAAGAGATAGTTAGCTAAAAGTACTGTATAAACAGTAGAGATAGTTAGATGAAAGTACTGTATAAACAGTAGAGATAGTTAGCTGAAAGTACTGTATAAACAGTAGAGATAGTTAGATGAAAGTACTGTATAAACAGTAGAAATAGTTAGTAAAATGTAGTGTTTAAATAGTAGAAATAATTAGATGAAAGTACTGTATAAACAGTATGATTAGTTTGCTAAAAGTACTGTATAAATGGCAGAAATAATTAGCTAAAAGTACTGTATAACAGTAGAAATAGCTAAAAATACTGTATAAACAGTAGAAATAGTTAGCTAAACATAGTGTTTAAATAGTAGAAATAGTTAGATGAAAGTAATGTATAAATATAAGAGATAGTTAGCTAAAAGTACTGTATAAACAGTAGAAATAGTTAGTAAAACGTAGTGTTTAAATAGTAGAAATAATTAGATGAAAGTACTGTATAAATAGTATAATTAGTTTGCTAAAAGTACTGTATACATAGTAGAAATAGTCAGCTAAACGTAGAAATTGAGTACTGTATAAACATTTAAATTAGTTAAAAGTAATATATAAATGGTTGAACTAGTTAGCTACAAGTGATGAATACACAGTTGAAGTAGCTGAAGGTAATATAGTATAGTAGAAATAGTTGAAAAAGTTGAAATTGTTGCTAAAAGTAATGGATATAAAGGGTTGAAACATATCTTATGCCACCCGAAGTTATAGTAGACTGAATGAGAACTTGAATGCAAACTGAACTAAACATTTCAAATGATGTGAAAAAACAAATATTGTAACAATATCCACTTTAATATAGTGATAGTGTTAAATAATCCGAGAACAGCTGATATCAAATATAATAAATGTGCAAGCCAGTTCATTCTAACTTCAGCTCCACAGTTTGAGCTGATTAAAGCAAACACAAAAAGTCTTAAGCTTACAAGGGCGTATTATTTTCTCTAGGAATGTGAAAACGTCCCGACTGCTGCTCTTATAAAACGCAGAATTCATCACACGACCGCTTTTTGGCTTTTCTGTCTTGAATGCAGCCACTGAACCTGCCCACAGGCATGGACACCTAATAGTCCGCCCGACGGCGTTAAATAAGCAAAACTCAAGTAGGCATGATGATTTCATTGGCCGTGCCCCCGCGCCGAAAAGGGAAACTTATGTAATCTGACTCGGCGATCGGCCGCGTGTAGTAATTTCATGCAGATTTGAGTCAGTCGCTGTTGTGTTTCATGAATTACCTCCACTGTCGCGTCTAGAGGGGGCCGAACTCAGCGATATTTCTTTGCAGTTTTAGGAAGAAGTGAAAAATAAATGCTTGTTTGAAGATGTCAACGAGATTTAAAGGATTGCTGGGTTGAATCACTTTCTGCAGCGTTCCCTCCCTCTCTCGCCCGTCACACTGAAGGCTTCTCTGAGGGCCCCATTCATCCTCCTTTCCCTGTGTGTCACAGCCAAGGCCTGGCTACAACCATGTAGTACAGTGTGTGTGCATGAGAGAGGGAGAGAGACAGTGAGTTTTGGTTTGTAAGGGTCTCTTTCTTCAGGGTCATTGAGCGCAGGTGACCACAGGAAGTTGTTTTCCAGAGCTTTTCCAGTGGTGTGTGTGCGCGTGTGTGTGTGTGTTCAGCTTAGGGCCGTCTCACCACAGGAACTTCCTCTTTGGGCAAACACACACACAAACACACAACACATGCGTGCACACACACTCACCTGCGCATACAAAATTCCTAAAAGGACAAGCGCTCCCATGTGTGTTATTCATCCAGTGTTGGTGTCGGCTCGTGCGGGGGAAAATCAATGTTAATGGCGGTGTGTTCGCGGGACCTTGGAGACTTTAGCATTGATTTTTTGGCTTTTGCTTTGATAGTTTATGACGCAAAGTCGATTTAATGTGAGTGGTTGAGACATCATAGGAAGAGCTCTCACATGGCCTTTCCATATCTTCTTTTTCGCCTATTCAAAGCGGTTGAATATTGAAACTTGTATCTAAAAGTTGATTATAGCAAGACATGAGTTTGAGTGCTCTGGACGTAAATGGTCAAGCCCTTCGTTATTTTGATAGGCAACTTAACTAGCAGGAAAGTGCCACACTTCTGCACCAAATGAGCTCAAGCGAGACTCTGTTTTCTATATTAATCAAGCAGGCATTCCTAGCTGAAGGAATTCTGTTGTTTTTGGCTGCGGGCCAGCTGCAGCGCTACTTCTTAAGACGCCTCGCAGTGAAATGACATGTTAAGTGTGCGGCATGTTTTCTCTAACTTTGGGGTCCCGGCAATGAGGCAATCTCTGTCTAGTGGCCTACAGCGAATCAGAGACGGAACGTACGCTAAGTTCTGTAAACACGTACTTAGACTTACTTTATCAGGGCAAAATGCACTTCAGCATTACAAGAGCTTCATTATGGAACATTTTGTTCACGTTTCAAGAGGGCCGTCACACATTAAAGTCTCACTGCAATTAGAATTATACTCACTCTTTTTTGTAAGGAAATATGGACTGTAATGATGCCGCAGCTATTTTTCCATTATTCAAAAGATGGTAAAAGCGTTTATCCGGACATATTAGTGTAAATAGCAGCTAAGCTTCAAGCCACCGTGGGTGTTTCTGAGTCAGAGTCAGAATAACGTTCAGAGTCACAGAGTAACATACAGACTCATAAAGTAATGTAGAGTCGTAAATTAAAGTAATGTGCGAAGTCATTAGAATTATGTAAGGAGTCATAGAGTAATGTGCGAAGTCATAGAGTAATGTGCAGAGTCATAGAGTAACATATGGAGTCATAGAGTAACGTATGGAGTCATAGAGTAATGTACAGAGTCATAGAGTAATGTATGGAGTCATAGAGTAATGTACGGAGTCATAGAGTAATGTATGGAGTCATAGAGTAATGTACGGAGTCATAGAGTAATGTACGGAGTCATAGAGTAATGTACGGAGTCATAGAGTAATGTACAGAGTCATAGAGTAATGTACGGAGTCATAGAGTAATGTACGGAGTCATAGAGTAACATATGGAGTCAAAGACTAACGTATGGAGTCGTAGAGTAATGTACAGAGTCATAGAGTAATGTATGGAGTCATAGAGTAATGTACGGAGTCATAGAGTAACGTACGGAGTCATAGAGTAACGTACGGAGTCATAGAGTAATGTACGGAGTCATAGAGTAATGTACAGAGTCATAGAGTAACGTACGGAGTCATAGAGTAATGTACAGAGTCATAGAGTAATGTACAGAGTCATAGAGTAATGTATAGAGTCATAGAGTAATGTACAGAGTCACACAGTAATGTACAGAGTCACAGAGTAACATACAGAGTCACAGAGTAACGTATGGTTTCACAGAGTAACGTATGGTTTCATATAGTAACATATGGAGTAATAGAGTAACATATGGAGTAATAGAGTAACATATGGAGTAATAACAGCAGCCTAACTGAATCTTTTATGAGACTTTCACACACACATTCTCCAACTTTCTTTAGGCTACCTCCTAAATAAGCCACATAATTCACCCTGTGACAAGTGGAATTGATGAATTTCTGATATGTTAAGATGATTTAAGGCAATGTAACCAGATGTGATCAAGAGAAGTTTTCTTTTTGCCTTACAGCTTTGCAGCTTTCAGTGTTATCCATTTCAATTTGGTTCTTTTTACACATCAGCATCCCAAAGCTGCATGGCCCTTCTGCCTCTAAATATTCTCCATATATCACGGCTGTAAAGCAGCGTGTTTCTCCAAACAGAGGACCCTTTATCTTGTGAAATATTGCACCTGTGCCCGTCGCAGAGCGGATAGCTTTGGCAGAAAGCCTCCCCCTCTCTTATATGCCTCTCTGTCTTGTCACTGGTTGTTTGGGATCTAGAGGAATCCCAGGTATGCCGACAATCTCTGCAGCCATTGACAAATTTCTGTCTTCAGGCCGGGGAAACACACACGCATACGCTCTCTCATGTGCACATAATGGACGCACAGATACATACACACACCTTGGCTCGGCTCGGCTCGGCTGTCATCATGGGCTTGTCAGCGTGGCGCACCTGTGAATGGTAACAAGACCCCGCGGCTCGCGGCCCTCTCATAGCTGCCTGACAGACTCAAGAGATCAATTTCCTCCGGCGGAGAGAGCATCGGGGAATGGAAAAAGTTTGCCTCAGATTTTAAGCTTACTACAACATACCTTAAAAAACTACTACATACCTTCCCAGAAAAAAAAAAAAAAATACATAATCGGCTTTAATATAACTTTCAAAAATGACATCAGTGCAAATCTTCATAAAACAACAGCCAGTAGATCTCCAATAGGACAGAGTTGTTTCTCAGTAAAGCGTTTCCCCATTTCCTTTGCAACATGTACATGCACGCATTTTGTGGTTAACACATCTAAACAATGAGTCATTTGGAGTTGTCAAAAGCAACTGTATAATGCCACAGTTCACCTACACTCTACTTGTAACAAAGATCTAACGCCAGGTACGCTTAGATTTAACCAGAAGGCTGCCAGTTTCTGGAAAAAAACACACAGAACAGAAATAACTAATCAGAAAATGGTGTTTATTCTAATTATCTAAAGTTATTTGTTCGTGTACGTTAAATGTATGGATGAGAAATATAGGTAAATAAATACAGTCGCCATTACTGCAGTGGTGTCTCCCTACAATATGCACACGTTTGAATTCAAGTTGCCCTAAGAAGTGTACAATTTTCCACTTTTACCTTTACTTTCTATGTAATGTTGAGTTTTGACAATGATGTCTAGGAGTTTGAGAAGAACCTGAGCAGGTCTTAGCTGCCTGACGTTAGCCGAACATGGCGAAACAAGTAACGTCTATAACTATAACTCTAAAAGATTTGTTTATAAATCTCTTTTACAGAGTGTATTTTTGAAATTATGTTATTAAAAAGTATAAACTATTGTTGAGTTGGATTAAAACAACACTGCTAACCATACAGAATCATTTAATCTACTATTTTTTAACCACAATGACCTGTTATATAGGAGCAAATTATGTTTTTATAGCACTGAATCTCCACCCCCTATGTGTTTAACAGTCTGTATGAGTAGCAGGTAATACCCAGGCCAAAATATGAGCTCTATATGATTGTGTACTAAAGCTGAAAGCGACAACCCGCTTTCCCACAGACTTTGCTGTCAAAACAAAACCATTAAAAAAAAAAGAAATTATGCTCCGAGTGCGCCTTTCTTGAGAATTTACTAAAATACAATTAAATACAAACACATGCCTGGAGGCCTCAAGTGTATTTCACACTTAATGGCACTCTGCAGATCGGTGCAGCCCGTCTTAGTTACAGTCTTTTAACCTCCAAGACATACCCAACGCATCATTAAGTTCGAGCCATAGAAAGGGGGAAATCTGTTTTTAATGGAGCCGAATGGCACACAGGTTGATCATATCTTTTTCTTCTGCAGCTTTGTTCCACATGAGCTCACTCTCTCCCTTCACGCTATCTCCAGCTTACTACGGGAGGATGACGATGGAGACATATATAGTAATATCGCCCTGTGATTCCTCTGAACTCTCCACTGGTCTGTCTTTCTCTCAATACACTCACCATGGTCAGTGAACAGCATTTACATCTTCCTTTTCTTCACAGCTGAGTGGATTATAAGTGTGTGTAGTCTGCTATATCATATTTTTTTTCTTTTTTTTTTATCACAGCACCAGTTATGTCAGTGTAGATTTGACTTACAAATGTCCTCAGCCTCCTTCCTTGTGCTGTCATTTGAATAATTTCATCCGGGTCTCAATGCCACTATTCAGGTAGAGGTTTACATTCACCGAGGTGAATGAGACACCTGGAAAAGGAGAAGTCGGCTTGCAAATGTGGCCAGAATGAGAAAAGAAATACACAAATGTGGAAAAGCATTTGCCTACTGCGTGTTAGAGTGACATGCATCAGTAGAAAACTACTTTTCCCCTATTGTATCATCATCAACAGTGTGGCATGCATGAAAAACTAGCTCGCTAAAGCTATCAAATGTATTATTTAACCAGTATATTATCTAACCTCTCAACCTTTTCATTGCCAATTGATTATTTTTTATAGTCCTGAAGAAGTAAAACTAAAAGAAATTTGAGAAAAAGTTATAATTGTGTGTATATATATATATATATATATATATATTTATCTATATATATGTATACAATATATAGTGTATATGTTGAAATGTTTTCAATTTCTTCTCATATACGTCACATTTTAAAGCTGCACTTATCAATATTTTTTTATTGACAATCGATGGATGTGAAAGATGCTCATAGTGAAGAACCCACAGATGATAATAACCTGAATCTGCAGTTCCTTTCAGCTTTTAAGAGCGTTTTAGCAACTCATTGTTTTGGTTTTAAGGCCCGCAGATCAGCAAATAGCAAATGAGTTCTGATAAACCCACTGTACGCTATACCTGCTCAGCACAATCAGCAGACAAAGTTAGCAACTAGCTAGTGACGCATTTAGTTAGCAGCTAAGGAGCCAGATTTACCTCAGGGGAGGAGGTGGAGACCAAAACTGAGCTAAAAGGAGAGTCTATTGGACTTAAATTGATCAGGTGGCCAGGTGTCTATGCTAACGCTACTGAATGCTAATGTTGTTCCATGTCTGTTCTATCAACGGTTCGTATGATATCTTACAAAAAGTTGCTCCTCATTTTTTGTGCGTTCTCCTACAAACAGCAATATGCACCAATTTCCGGTTGTTACATGCATACAGTCTTTTCATAATAAACTTTCGTCTTCAAAGGAAACAATTTAGTTAGGTTTAGGCAACAAAACCAAAGAGTATAGAAGCAAAGAGACAAAACATTTTTTCGACAACAGCCAGTGCCGCCATATGAATATGTCATTTTAACATTTTTTAATATGTGTATTTATATATGACATTTTAATAATTTTAAGTTTTACTTTTGTACGGCATTTTTTAGGCGGACGTTTTACTGGCGTCTGGTAGTCGCTTTCAGTCCAAAATGGCGGAAGCGTAGCTTTGAGGCTTGGTTGCAATCGCACGAACAATTGACTTTCACTTCTTGGTAATATACGTTCTTTGACAAAACTACTTTGTTAGGTTGAGGAAAAGATTGTGGAAGTGGTGTTACTTAAGTACGGAAGTTACGTGACAAATAATTCAATGTTTGGGTTAAAATACGGAAGTGACATAACTTAAGTACGTAACTTACGTGACACACACGGTATGCGGACACCAAACTCATTGTTCTTTATACTTATATATGAATTACAGTGCATCACTTTTCGTAGGTATAGCTATGAACGGTGTGGACGTGTAAACAGGCATTTGTTTGCTGAATTGTTTGCTATATCAACGGAACAAGCTAAAGCTATATGAACTCTAAATGCAAGGTAAACTCTTACTATATAATTCAAAGTCAGTGATTGTACACAAACACCCTCCCAAAACACACACACACACACACACATAATTGCCGCCATCACACACGTACACACACTAAACGCGATGTGGTATAGTGAGCTGTCAGACCGCACTAATTCCTCTTTTTATGTGTGTCTGTCCTACTGTGTAGCGCTGGGATCAGGATTGCCTTTCAGGATAACAACTGAAGCCCTAAGCTCTTAGTGTGTGTGTGTGTGTGTGTGTGTGTGTGTGTGTTCGTGTGTGTGTGTTCGTGTGTGTATCTGGGTGAACAACAATTGGCCGCTAAGCTGCAAAGAGCCTTGCAGCCACGGTGTCGCCAACAAATATCCACTGGCTGTCAGTGGCGGGCCGACTCCGTGTGTGTGTGTGTGTGTGTGTGTGTGTGTGTGTACGCGTGCAGATGAGCCAACTTCCTGTGGTGGATTGAAGTTAAGTGCTGCTATTAGACTTAGGCCTCCAGTCGGGCTTCATTGTCTGGGGCGAAAGGCTCGATTATGCTGACAGAAACACGCACGTGTGCAGGAATACACATGCATTTATGAACGTTAGCACGCCTCCAGGTCCGGTTTTTAAAGTTTCCAACAGACTTATCTGCAGCCTTTTGTTGCCGCACACACCCTCCGTCTCTTCACACTAAACTTTTATGACAGATCTAGTGTCTCTCTTGCTCCCTCTATTTGCCTTCCTGGCTGCCGTAATCTTCCTCCTCAAGGCATAACAGTAGTTCAGCTGTCACTGAGATAGAACTGGGCTTGCATAAGATGTTTAACTGCAGGCGTGCCCCGTAATTCACCTTGCAAAGCTGCACCAAAGCTGCAGAACTGAACTTCGCTGTACTGTAAAAAAAAAAGTGAGCACGAAACTTTACTAACAGGAGCCATTTTGGACATTTCAGCACTTCGACATAGTGAAAGTAGCAGAGGACAAACTCAATGGAAAGTAAAACCACAGTCAGGTGGGGGGATGATCTTCGAGCCCTAGTTGTGTGCATCTCTCGCCGCCCACGTCGGAAAACCAGAAAAGAAAAGTTCAGCTTCTGAGAAAACGTTTTCACCAGTAGAGAAAGGTGTGGTTTTTACTTCTACACCTACGTTCTATAGCGTCTCTTTGCGGCCGTGGTGTGTTAAACTGCAACAAGCTACAACCGATGTGAGTTATTAGAAAAGCTGGGATTTGAATTTATTATAAAAGTCTGACGTTGAAACCACTGAATGCGTCTTCTCAGTTTAGTAACGAAGGTCGTGTTACTCAATAAACCACAGTGGCAAAGCCCTGACGCTTTCAGGAAGATGATTTAACACCAAAGAGAAAAAAAACTTTAACTTCGATGATGAAAAAAACAAGTGTAAAAGAAAAAAAAATCCACTCTCAGCTGTGCTTTTGACATAACAGAGTGGACACCATCATCTTGGGTAAAGCAAAGTAAAGTATTGTTCAGCCTCTGCCAACGGTAGCAAGTAAATCACTCTAGAACACGTTTAAAGGAACATTGTGTAACATTTAGGGGATCTATTGGCATTAAATATTAATTTTCTTTAGTGTATAATCACCTGAAGCAAAGAATCGTTGTGTTTTTCTTACCTTAAAATGAGACGTTTATATCTACATACAGAGCGGGTCCTCTTCACGGAGCCGGTCAACCATGTTTCTACAGTAGCCCAGAACGGACAAACCAAACGCTGGCTCTAGATAGGACCATTCACGTTTTCACGTCGGACACCGACCTACACGCTTGGCACACAGGAGAAGTTTCAGTCGGTTGCAATCTGCAACCGAGATGCCGCCAGATCCTACACACTGCACCTTTAAGTACTATTAGTTCATTTGCTGTATTTCAAATCAGTCAGTCACTCGCCCGTAAGTGGAGAAAGTAACCAAAACACAACTCAATCCACACACGTCTCGGCCTTCCCATTTGCCTGACCCATATAAGTAGAGTATAAAACTGCAAACGTTGTCAGTCGGTACCAAATAAATTGACGCTCCCTTGAGAAAGAGGCACTGTCACTACAGAAAAATGAATTAAACTTGAGTTCTTCTTCTTGGAAATAAAAGTTCTAACCAAATAATATACAAATACAAAACACCAAGGATATATATATATACTGATTTATTTTGTTCAACTTAGAAGTTTCTACATATATCCACACTAATGTATATAGTACTTTTCCAGTACTAGTACAGTTTAATTGCAACTAACTATTGTTTTCATTGTCGATTAATTAGTTGTTTGGTCTATAAAATGTCCAAAAATGATACAACAACTCAAAGATATTCAGTTTACTGTCATAGAGGAGGAAAGAAACCAGAAAATATTCACATTTAAAAATGTGGAATCAAAGAATTTGTACTTTTTTCCACTAAAATAAATGACTTAAACCTATTAAATATCAAAATAGTTGCCAATTAATTGAATAGTTGACAGCAAATCGATTAATCTCTGCAGCTCTAGATGAGTATTTCTAAATTTATAAGACTGTATTTTAGTACTACATTTATGCAAAGAGTAAATATTGTATTTATAAGTTCATAAATGATGATGCATTGTCACTGACGACCAAACATTCTTCTTAAAACAGGCACTTTGGAACAATAATGAGATTATTTTTACTTACATACTACATGTTTACTACATTTTAATCCTTGCTAATCTGGATATTTTTAACAGTTGTGATGCTTTCACAGGGTGGCACCATCTCTCCCTCTCGCCCTGCGTTTCCTCCCTCTCTCTCTCTCTCTCTCTCTCTCTCTCTCTCTCTCACAGTGCTGTTTGATTGCTTAAGCCTGGCCGTCAGACAGACAGACAATGCGTCCATGAAGAATAGCCCTGCTTCCTTCCTGTCTTCCTGTGCTGCATTCTGCCTTGGTGAGCAGGGTGAATAGGCCGCTCTGCCCCACAGCCGCCATGAGCCGCAGGGGCCACGGCGGCTAAAACCAACAAAGAGAGCCGTTCTGGGGCCTTTTTTTTTTTTTTCTCCCCGATTCACATCCCCTCCTCCTCCTCTTCCCCCTCCTCCTCCTGCTACTCTGCTGCCAAATCACTGGGACTGCCGGGCGGATAAACAGACTCTCCGTCTATCTTGTTTTTACCCTTAATTCTCACCTTTTTCTGGTCAGTTTATTGGGCGACTTATTGAGCACGCATCGTTTTTGACTCCAAAAAGATAAGAACATAAAAGTGGTATCAGTAAATGCAGTAAAGTGATCCTGAACATATTACTTCTAAGAACACATCCCTGATTTAAGATCAGTCCAAGAAGCCATTTCTTTGGGTGTAATCAGGTTACACGTTTCCTAAAAGAGGTGTTTTTGCCAAGAACGGATCCAAAAAAAGCACAGAGGAACTGAAATGACCCGAGGAAATCCGACGAGGGCCGTTGCGCTTTTTTCGACTTTCCAAAAAACTTTTTGATCCAAGCGTGCGATTTTTTTTTTTTTTGCCACCGAGCATTTTGATGTAGACCAACAGATATTTTTCCTTCAACACATTCACCCCCAACAAGACACCCATCTCCCTATGGGAATACCAAGTAGGAGCAGGTAGCTGAGAGGAGCGTTGGGGAGCCAAAATGACCCCCCGACTATTGAAAACAGGATGAATGCATGCCGGGCTGAATACGGGGGTAAACTGTTAGGTCTTTGTCATTCAAAGTGATGCTTTTAACCCTTTGCGGTCCCTCTTCCTAACAACCCTCCACCCCCCCTCTTCTCCTCTTCATTCACAGCTGAGACAATGGAGGGAGAGGAGGAGGAGGCCTGCGACTGGAACGATAAAACACAAGATCAACTCTCCCTTTTCTGCCTCTAATGGGATTCTACCCGTTATGTTTCCATCTCCTCCGCTGTAAAAAATAGGTGAAAGTTGATAATTATGTAAAGCAACCCCCTCCCTCCCTCCACACCCCCGTCAGTCAAAAGGGCCAGGGATGAATAACAAACAAGTGAGCGCAGGTTGGGCCTCGGCCCGTCAATCACAGCGCTGAATGCATACCGTGCCGCAAACACGTCCGTATGCTGTCAACAAGTGTCAGGGGGCTTATGTTTCAGGCTTATGTTTCGCCTGCAGGGACATTCAAGACCAAAGAATTCCTGAACAAACCTTTGATAAAAAAAAAAAAAAAAAACCCGAAGGCCTAGTATGTGCAAGAAACAGAGTATAAAATGATGTTGAAGCCAAGCCAGAGTGTAATAGTAGGCTTACATGAGTGCACATTTGCAAAATTGAGGCTTGATTTATAAGATTAAAAAAGACTTTCTAAAAGGTAAATCATTTTCTGGAGAGCATGCAAACAGATGTGCACATTCCTGTACACATGGCTTTAGCAGAGCCAGATGTTTTTTTTCTGTTCTTAAGCAGGGCCCAAGGTGAACATTAATGCGTCCTCGTTTGATCTCCGCAAACATCGTGGAGCGATTGTGGTTGTTGATAGCTCCGCTCGAGGTGTTCGTGCAGAGGCGCAATTAAAAAAAAAAAAACGGCGAAAAACTGTGCTGAAGTCTGGCTTAAAGCATCTGGATAGATACAACTGGCACTTTCTACATGTTCAGATAGTGGTGTAGAGACACATTACGGTCATATCTATCATTTACTACACCGCCCTGAATGTGACCCATTTACCCCATTTGTGCCCGCAACTGATATTTCTTTATTTCCTGTGGTGGAAGAGTTCTCTTTTCAGAATCAGTGAAACCATTTGGCTGAAAAGTGAGTTTTTTCTCATCATTAAGGAGGTCAAAGTTAACACGATTAGAACACGTTAACCCAGATTCATTTTAACGCCACTAATTTGGGGATTTTTAGATTGTAGCGTTCTCAGTTTTAAAGCTAGAGTGAAGATACTGGTATCATATGAAACTAGAAGACCTAAGGAATCCATTTGTACCAACCATGTCATACTAGCTGGTCACACAGGAGGCTAAATAACTGTCAAGGCCATTTTCAAAGGGGTCCCTTGACCTCTGACCTCCAGATGTGTGAATGTAAATGGGTTCTATGAGTACCCACGAGTCTCCCCTTTACAGACATGCCCACTTTATGATAATCACATGCAGTTTAGGGGCAAGTCATAGTCAAGTCAGCACACTGACACACTGACAGCTGTTGTTGCCTGTTGGGCTGCAGTTTGACCTGTTATGATATGAGCATATTGTTTTATGCTAAATGCAGTACCTGTGAGGGTTTCTGGACAATATCTGTCATTGTTTTGTGTTGTTAAATGATTTCCAATAATAAATATATACATACATTTGCATAAAGCAGCATATTTGCCCACTCCCATGTTGATAAAAGTATTAAATACTTGACAAATCTTACCTTTAAGGTACATTTTAAAAATGTGATTAATTGCGATTAAATATTTTAATTGATTTACAGTCATACTTATCATACCATATCTAGTATTTGGGCACATGATGGGACAAGACTCAGTAAAAACAGTAGCCCCACGTGCCCAAATAATAGATATATAATGATAAGAAAATGGTTGTAACTCAGAAACTACAAGAAGAACGATCATGTATTTGGTATTTATGAACTTATAACAAGTTGAATATCAAATATATGCACACATATGCAGTGTAAAAATAATATTTCATATAGAAAACATTTAAAAACAAAGAATCCTGACTTGTAAAATGTAAAATGTCAACATTGTACTGTTAGATATTTGCCCAAAGTATGTATGTACCACATTTCAAGACTTTTCATCATACTAAATATAGTGTTTTAAAGAGCACACAAGACAATGCAGGAATAAAAACAGGAAGAATACTCCGTCAGACTTCAAGGTTGTTTAATTTCAAACGTTAATATATTTGTCTTCTAATTCATAGTGAACTATTCATCCAGCGTTGACACTCCTACAGGTCACCTCAGCGACGACAGAGCACCCCCCCCTCCCTGTAAGAGGACGACGCATGAACAATGCTTTTCTCAAAATAAATATTTTTCATTATAAAATAATAAACCTTCAAATAAATATATATTTTTTTAACTTTACACTAAGCAATGTTGGAATTAGAAAATAAATTTCTCATATAAGGTCACTGTACAATTTACAAGTAGAAGGGATTTTTTTTTTTTTCCTTTTTGTAAATTACATTAAATGATTGATATACATTCCAGTGAATGTACAAACATTGTATGAATGACGTTGACTGATTCATAGAAATGTGGATTCATCAAGGTGCCTCTGGTGTGGCAGAAAACTTTTTTTTTCACAGTTGAAGTATTATTATATGTACAAAAATAAAACATCTGTCAAACTCATTTTTCTAATGTACATACCCTTTTTGCATTCACTACTTTACATACAGTTAGTAACAGGAGTCTGTTCTTAGCATATAAGTTGTATTAAATGTTAAAAAACAAGGCGACGACACACATTTGGACTCTCGTAGCAACAACACGGCATCTGGGCACTTGAGTGAAGGGATTATATTTCAGGACTTAACAGTAGTTGAATGTGTCTTCATACCTTTTTTAACATGTGGAGCGCTTATTTTGGTTTACCTTGCAAGTGGAACTCATTATGATAGGGTGAGTGATGCACCTCCAGTGCCTTGTAGGAACTTTTTTTTTGTCAAACCGGCCTTAAAAGTTGACAATTGAAGGCAATATGTGACTCTGCCCAGATGTGGTAGGCATGAAGAACTAGATGGAAAACACAGAAACTCTCTAATCAAACTGTCCAGCTACACAACTATCATTTCAGTCAGCATGGAGTCTTCCCATCCTTCTGCGTCATCACCATCTACGTCGGCTTGCAGACGCCCACACAGTGGATCGGGTTCGTGTTCTTGCACCGGCAGCCGGGTCGCGTGACTCGGTCGTAGCAGCTCTGGCACGCGGCGACGCATCCTTTAGCCGGGAGGTAGCACAGGAGGCAGGGGAAGAACAGGGCGAGGAGCGATATGGTGGTCCAGCGCACGCAGCAGTGCGACTGCGTGCACGAGAAGGGCTTGTCGGCGCACGTGTCCTCGTCGTCGCTGGAGCAGTGGTAGAAGAGCCCCTTGACGCAGCACACGCACGTGCCGTACTCCACCGCGCTCTGCGCCGAGCACACGCACCGGCGGCCGCACATCCAGCAGGAAGGGAGCGCCCGCGGGCGGCTGCACTCTGCGCAGCGGCACCGGCCGCAGTCCTCGCACTTGTTGGTGTGTATGTCTGGGTTTTTAGAGCTTCCGCTGCCGGGCACGGCCACCACCGCCCTGCACTCGTCGTTCAGGGGTTTCAGCTCGTCTGAGTGTAGCTCGGCGCGTTTGGGCTGGGTTCTGATTATCTGGTTGCTGCCGAGGAGCCTCTGGCCTGAAGAAGAGCTCCCCACGCTGGTCCTGATGCTACTCTGGGAGTCCTCGGTGCTGGAGGGCGGCAGCACGCCCTCACCGGAAGTGTTTTCATGCTGAGTCAATGAATGCAAGTTGCGCAGATTATTAGGCCCCTCTTGCGGAGTCTCCTGCTGCCCAGCGGTCCTTGAACCTGGCGGCGTAACCAAGTCACTCTTCTGTTGCCGATGCGGCGAGGCCGGAGACCGTTGGGCCACCGCGGGCCCTTCTGTGTACTCATTATTACTCCCAGTTATCCTGATCTGATCCAGAGACAGCACTGCTGGAGCGTGGGGCGGCGGCGGCCCGTTGGTCAACCCGGGATCCGACGGACCGTCGTGGCTTTGCCTTCTCCCTTCGTCATGCGGCGTGCCCGGCGACCACCCGTGGCGTCCTCCTCCCCCGTCGCTGTCGCTCTGACTTGTGGAATCCATCTCGGGACTGAAGGGCCACTCTGGCTGGCATGGGACACATCTGAAGTCCTGTAACAGGAAGGACAGACAGTTTATACCTGTCTGTGACGGGCCATGCAAATGATCACATGCAAATAATAACCGGTATCTGTACAAGCCCTACTATGGAAATACGGCTGAACAAACGCATCACAGTGTCGGGGAGAGAAAGATGATCACATAGTTGATGTAAGAGTGAGTCTACGGAACTACAGCTACGTCTATACATGTTTGTTTCCTCCTAGCTCCGGGCGTCATCTTTACAAACTGATCTCTTTATTGAACTTAGATGCTTCCCTGTTACTAGTTTGTGCAAACTTCCTGTTTCTTCACACCCCATGACACAACACTGACTGATGATTAATCAATGATTCGATTGACAGGAAGTTTATCTGCGGGACAGCCCTGTAACTTAAGACATCAACCAAGAACTGTGACGTTCCCGGTTTGAGTCCGGTTTGGGACATCTGTTGCGTCTCTCTCCCTCATTTCCTGTTGTCATAAAATGCCTAAAAATACTTTCAAAATAAGAGAAAGATAAATAATCTGCAGCTATTTTGATTAGCGATTCAACTAAAATGAATATATGCTGCTTCTTTTAGTTTTTTATAATATAAAAATTTCACATCTTTAGATTTTGGACATTTTGAAGGTCATTTTTTTAACTTTCTGCCTTTTTTTGGCTTAATCAACAAAATTATCCGATTAAAGCTGCAACGATTAGTCGATTCATTGATTAATCGATCGACTGAAACTTAATCTGCACCTATTTTGATCATTAAATAATCATTTTGGTCATTTTTAAAGCAGCAGCGTCAAACATTTGCAGGCTCCAGCTCCTCAAATGTAAGATTTTGATGCTTTTCTTTGTCATAAATGAGCAACAGTCCAAAACCCAATAATATTCAGATAAAACATGACATTTGAATTATTATTGGGATATGTTTTTATACTTCTAATGCAATTAAAATGTGTAAAATGGTAATTGAGCTGCAACAATTAGTTGTTTTTAAGAAAAAAAAGTCTAAATTGTCTGATTCCAGCTTCTTAAATGTGAATATTTTCTGGTTTTTTTACACTTTTATGACAGTAAACTGAATAATCTTTGAGTTGTGGACAAAACAAGACATTTGAGGATGTCATCTTGGGCATTTTTCATCATTTTATAGACCAAACAACTAATCGATTAATCAAGAAATTAATAATTCACAATGAAAATAACAAGTTAGTTGCAGCCGTAAATGGTAGCAAATATGTATTTACAATTGTCTACACTAAATATCTTAGTCCAGTATATTATCTATAAGGATATGCTGTGTACGGAGATGCTCAAAGTTCAGTGTTTCTGTTGAGGACAGCGAGTGAAGACTGATAACATGTAAAGTTAAAGCTACGTGTGAGAGTGTAAACGACAGAACAAGGGAACTAAATGGCGTTTATTAAGTTTCTAACCTTGAACAAAACAACCTCACAGCCCCAGATCAGTTATAATCTCACCTATTCATCGTATTGAGTGACTAAGTATTAGATAAATACAGAGCGACAGGGCAATATGCTAACATATTCAAATGCACAGCCTTGTTTTCCCCAACATATCACACTGACTGACAGTAGTGGCCTTAATTCTCCTTCCTCGTGGTAATTAGCTTTCAAATGCCATCTACGGGGTCGTGAGGTTCCCCCCCGCCCCCTGTCCTTTTTCAATGACAATACAGGAAGGGGCTTTTGTTTGTCGCATGACAAATGGCCCTCAGCAACCTTCCCCATTCGAACGCATTTTACATGGTGACAAAAGAAGATGAGTGACGAGATAAAAAGGAGGAGAAGTTTGGGGCATGAAAGGGTCCATGTAAAGAGTGTAAAGGGTGGTGGAGGTGGAGGTGGGGGGTGCTCTCTGTGAGCATGCATGAGAGTTCTTTAGGATTTATGAGGCTCCGAATGAAGGGCTCGCAGGCACACTCAGATGTTAACCTGTTAGGTGGTGGGTGGGGGGGCCCTCGTCCACTTACAGGGCCTCTGTGTGAGAGCCATGTTGGTGTGTGGAAGCAAACTGATGGCAATAAACATTAAAAAAACTCAGTATGTTGGGTTAAATATAGAAATCCAATGAGTCATACGGTGTCTGATGAACAGCTGATTAGATTAATATTGCAAATATGCATGAGCGGGATGTTAATAATAGCCGTGAAGTGGGACACCTGAGCTCAAGTGGATGTAGGTCTTCCTCAAATAAGTAAAAAAATAAAACTATTGATATCTAATGTCTTTCTAATATGCTTCAAAACTATTTATTCATTATTATTTATAGTCTTATTGATGTTGTTTGATTCTCCATGTAACATCCACATAAAAGCCTAGATTTTGTCACATTAAATAACATTAAATAACTGAACATGGGGTTGCACATTTAGCTTTGAGTGATTCCTACATTAATTAAAGGTGATTTTTAGGTCTTTTAACAGACTTTTCCCACATTTCAGGTGGCTGTTCCACGTTAGAAAATCAAGATTTGTGTGAGAAAACTTGGCATTAAAGTGCTGATATGTCTATCATCTCTTTTTCTTTTGGGATTTCAGATTAATATTGCAAATATGCATGAGCTGGATATTAATAATAGCTGTAAAGTGGGACACCTGAGCTCCAGTGGGTGTAGGTCTTCCTCAAATAAGTAAAAGTCAATAAAACTGTTGGTATTTAATGTCTTTCTAATGTGCCTAAATGCTTCAAAACTATTTATTCTTTATTATTTATAGTCTTATTGAACATCCACACATAATGTAGGTGGTAAAATGACTGAACATGGGATTGCACATTTAGCTTTGAGTGTTTCATACATTAATTAAGGTGACTTTTAGGTCTTTTAACAGACTTTTCACACATGAAAATCAAGATTTGTCTGAGAAAACTTGGCATTACAGTACTAATATGTCTATTTCTTTAATGGGTGTGCATTTATTTTAATTTTTCTTTTATTAGGACACATCCTGTGGATTTCAGAGTGGGTTTGGATTTAATATATTGACTTTATATCACATTATATTCCAGAAATCTGATTAAAAACATGTCCTACATTAGTCTAATTCACATTTCAGACATGAAAATCAAAATTTATCTGAGAAAACTTGGCATAAGAGTACTAATATGTCTATTTCTTTTATGAGTGTGCATTTTATTTTATTTTATTGTTTTATTAGGACACTTCCTGAGGATTTCAGAGTGGGTTTGGATTTAATATACTGGCTTTACATCATAAAATATTCCAGAAATCTGATATGCAAAACATGTCCTACATTAGTCTAATTCACCCTACAAGTTCAGTATGTTGTTTGCATGGGAAGAGGAGAAACAGGGTGCATAATGTGCCAACTTGGACACGAGTATTTCCTAGTAAAGCTGCACACAAGCAGTGAATAATTAAATGAGACATTAGACTCTGGCAAAGTCATAAAGCTGCAGGAAAACTGCACTTTTAAGCAAAAAAAGCTGTCAAAAGTAACACAGCAACAACATTATAGTATGCAAAGTTATAGTAGGAAAGAGTCTACACATGCAAACTTTTTAAAAGCTTGTTTTTAGCATAACAAAGTCGTCACTCACCGTGCTTTCCACACTTTAACTCCCGTTCAGGTGAAATAAATCCAGCTTGTTTGAGAGTTTATTCCGTGCAGCAATAACTCAGTCCGGGAATCCGTCGGTACAATCCATTGAGAAAGTAAATCCCATGTTTTGTGCGCAACAGCACGAGGTCACAAACTTCCCTGCACTTTTTTTCCTGCAGAAGTTGCACAACAAATTCGGTGTGTTTTATCCTCCGAAAGCTCTGAGTACTTCTTTTTCTCGTGTGTGTGTGAATGTTTTTTTTTTTTTGTGCTCTTTCCGGAGAGGAGGTCTGGATCTGGATTTGGGCTGTAAATGGCGTCAAGCTGCAGAGCTGAAGGAGAACAGAGATCTTGTTGTTGCAGCAGCGGATATCTCGCATCCGGTGCTCAGCTATTGGCTGCAGGAGAGAAGCCATTCACACCCAGTCTGATCAATTAGAGTGAGGGGGCAAAGGCACTGCTGCTGCTGCTGCTCAGAGGCTGCTGCTCACAAAGTCCTACTAAAGTTATCACAAAGTTCTCCTAAAGTTCTCCTGAAGTTCTACTTAAGTCCAATAATAATAATAATAATAATAATAATAATAATTGTATATATTATGGTAATAATCATACTCCTAGTCTGCTACTACTACTACTACTACTACTACTACTAATAATAATAATAATGGTAATAATAATAATAATAATAATAATAATAATACTAGTCTGCTACTACTTCTACTTCTACTACTAATATAAATATGAATAATAATAATAATTATTATTATGATAATAATACTACTAGTCTGCTACTACTACTACAACTACTACTACTAATAATAATAATAATAATGATAATGGTAATAATAACACTAGTCTGCTACTACTACTACTAATAATAATAATAACAATAATAGTAATAATATTAATACTAGTCTGCTACTACTTCTACTACTACTATTACTAATAATAATACTTATTATTATTATTATTATTATTATTATTATTATGGTAATAATACTAGTCTGCTACTATTACTAACAATAATGATTATAATTATAATTATGACAATAATAATACTTCTAGTATGCTACTACTACTACTACTAATAATAATAATAATAATAATGATGATGATAATAATAATAATAATAATACTCTGCTACTACTTCTACTACTACTATTACTACTATTAAGAAGAAGAAGAAGAATGAATAATTTACAATAATATAACAAACAAACTAAAAATCAATACATTTCATTCGACTTTTGAAATACTACTTATATGGAGTATAAAGTGCTACAAAATAATGCAAGTAGGCTATTAATAAAATAATACTGTTAATACATTTCCAGAGAAAACAGTTTAATTAAGTCTAATTAAAATATCTGTGGATATATACTGTACCTGTATCTACAATAGAGGAGAGTAAAAAGTACACTGCTGAAGCACTTGTACTTTACTTTAGTATTTCCACCTAATGCTATACATTATACTTCTACTCCACTACATTTAAGAGGCAAATATTGTATTTTATACTCCACCACATGTATCTGATAGCTATAGTTACTTTACAGATTAATACTTCACATACAAAATATAAAATATGTTGTATTTTTATAGAACAAAACCCCAACAATATATAAAGAAGTTGAAATTGGCTCCACCTTAATCAGCTACAACATTAAAATGCTGCTTACATATTAAACTTTGAAAGTACTTTAACTTTTGATACTTTGAGCATATTTTGCTGTTGATACGTCTGTACTTTTAAGATGTAGCGCATATTTTCCCAAGGATTTTCTTCAGAAATGTACTGAAGTAGAAGTACAAAGTCACATACAATTGAAATACTTAGCTAAGTACCTTTAAATTGTACTTCAGCACAGTGTTATAGTAAACATACTTTGTTACTTTCCACCGCTATAACCTCAGATATTTTTGTTGGAATTATACAGTTTTTCATTTTACACACACATGACAAAGAAAGCTGCTGTAGATCTAAGCTTAAAAACAAATCAATGCCAACTAATTAGCAAGCCAATAAACAGTACTGGGTTTACTCTGTGCTGCTGTTAATAATAGTGGAGCAGCACCCCCTTGTGGTTGTTCTCTGGTACTGCAGAGTGTAATGAATAGAGGCTGGATTTGACACTTCAAAAGTCAAAATAGACCATTAAATCTGTTTAAATGTCAATGAAAATCATCTGGAAAGCATCCTAATAATCTTTAATAAGGATTATTAAGTGATACAATTCACTTCCACGCACAATTCATCCCATTAGGAAGCAGCGTACATGTATGTGCATGCATAAAAACACAGGGGATGTGACACGTTAGCGTGTTGTGAGTCCGAAATGTGGAGAAAAATGAGATGTGAATCAGTAAGTTTGATATTAAATTCAATGCAGGTAGTCGGTGAACTCTGGTAGTGTGCTCTTTTGAAAAGTCACACACCTTAAAAGTCAGCCTCCAAACACGGTGTTACCCAGCTATGAAAGTAAAGCTATGAAATTGAGACCTTTTCTAAAGAAATAATAAAAAGCCCAATTAGCCCGTGTTCAGTCAGTCCGGGGCCAAGGACAGAAAGAGCAGACCTTCAGAGAAAACAACGAGACGTCTCTCTCCTCTGTTTTAGTAATAGAGTGTCTGATCAATCCCAGACAGAGTCATTATGAACTGGGAGAAGTACACTTTAATCAACTCAGAGTATGACTTGGCAAATTAACTTGGATCCAGGTCAGGAAGCTTTCCTCTTTCGTTAAACAATTTATCTTCTTTTGTTTTCCGCTGTGTCGCTGGCTGCTGTTCATTCACCTTTAGAGCTTTGTGTTTTTGTTCAGGAAATAATAATGGAAATATTATGCAGTTGCAGCTGGAACATGACGGAGGAAATAAATAAATGGATCATTATTTTTATTATTTTTATTTGTATTATTATTATTATTATTGATATTAATAATAACAATAATAATGATAATAATAATAATAATAAATACATTTAAAATATTTTTTAAATAAAAACAAATTACAAAAATAAATAAATAAAGTTAAGATCATAAAAATAAATAAATAAAAGGTAAATATAAAGAGAAAAGTAGATAAATAGGGGAATTAATACAATTGTAATTAAATAATAGGCAAATTAAAACAGAAATATCAATTTACGTCACATTTTTTTCAATTAATTAATGCCTATATTTATTTTTCATATTATCTGTGGTACATTTAATGACATATTAATTTATTTATACTATTTGTAATTTATTGATTATTTTTTTATTTTGGCAGGTCCTGTCGAGGGCTATTATAGTTAACTAAAACTAAAATAATAAATAATAGTAAACTAAAACTATAATCTGTACAAAATGTACCTTAAAGGGAGATTTATCAAGTATTTAATACTCTTATCAACATGGGAGTGGACAAATATGCTGCTTTATGCAAATGTATGTATATATTTATTATTGGAAATCAATTAACAACACAAAACAATGACAGATATTGTCCAGAAACCCTCACAGGTACTGCATTTAGCATAAAACAATATGCTCCAAACTGCATAAAGTGGGCATGTCTGTAAAGGGGAGACTCGTGGGTACCCATAGAACCCATTTTCATTCACATATCTGGAGGTCAGAGGTCAAGGGACCCCTTTGAAAATGGACATGCCAGTTTTTCCTCACCAAAATGTCCTCCTTGTGACAAGCTAGTATGACATGGTTGGTACCAATGGATTCATTAGGTGTTCTAGTTTCATATGACACCAGCATCTTCACTAATTCGCATCAACACATTGTTATTAAAAGTTATGATATCTGATAGACAACTTGAATTAAAGCATTTAACAGTAGCACAAACCCTGCATCTGTAGCGCGAGAACTCCCTGAACAAACGACAGGAATAAAGAGGATTATCTGCGAGAGCACATGATGTTCCCTTTTGTTTCAGCTCCTTCTCATCTCAGCAATTTCCACCCCGGACCCTGGTGGGTTTCTGTGTAAACAACAAGTTTCATTCACTGAGTTTTCACATCTGTGGTGCTGAGATGCAACGCTAACAAATTTTGGAAAAGAATCCTCGGCAGACACACTTTTGCTGATGAGGTACGCAGCCATGCATGAGCGTGAGCGAAGGGTGAAGAGTTAGACTAATTTTACTCTTATTTCACACTCACACCTTGCTGATTATGTAAAGTCGGTTTGGTTTTTCACTGAGAAATGTACGCTCAAGTGGTCAGACCTCCGTCATTTCCCTTCCTACTTAGGACGCACCATGAACTTACAATCAGAACGTGTTTCCTAAAGCGACTTGTACAATCAAGAAGTGGACGTCTAACACTAAGTATCTGCTATACTCCAGCTCCAAAGTTAGAAATACTTCATGACCATTAAGCACTAACGCTAAAGCTTTTGGTTCATGTCCATGGTGGTAAAAATAATAATGAAAATGTTAGATGGTTGCAGCTGGAACATGCAAAGGAGAATTGTTTTGTGTCAGTAAAGGAATCAATTTATAAGCAGATATTAAAAGGTATTATTAATTATATATAATATATATATTATATTAAAAGGTGTAAGACAACAGGAGGTGTTTGCTTTAAAAGGCTTTAATGCTCATGGTCCACCCACACAGGTGTTTTCACGTATTGCCTTTTTAAAAAGAAAATAATACAGAAATAAATAAGTTTGGGGAAATAAATAGCAAAGGGAAAATAATGCATAAATAAATGTATAAATAAATTAAATAATTAATAATTACATTTTTAAATAAAATTGAAATTAATAAAATGATTAAGTTAAAATAAATAAATACAATAATAATATTATAAATAAGTAAAATAATAAAATAATATTATAAATAATAAATAAAATAATAATATTATAAATAAATAAAATAAAAATAATAATAATATAAATAAATAAAATAATAATATTATAAATAAATAAATAAAATAAAATAGAAGAGTAAAAATATAGGGGAATTAATACTAAGGTAAAAAATAAAGATGCAAAATAAAACATTTTATCAATTAAATAATGCCTGTATTTACTTTTAATATTACTTTTGGTACAATTAATAACATATTAATTTATTTATTGAGCATTTCTAGCATTTAATTAACTCATCGAGCATTTACCTTCAGCATTTGTATTCCCTACATAACTGCTGGAAAGTGGGTCTGCTGTACTTCAGCACAAGATAAGTGAAGATTAACGTATTGGTAGCACCCTCTAAATTAATAGCTTGGTGACAGACAATAACATTATTTCACCTCTCTTGTCCCCAGAGGATTTGTTGATCCACCTTGACAATAAAAGGCCACTTAATTGAATTTAGCTGGCGTTTCCAGCGTTCATCCGTCATGTAGACTCACCCAGCCATCTCTCAGGCTGCTGAATCAAGCGTGATAAATGTCCATTTACTGCGGAGCCAGCAAGGTCTGAAAATTGAGTATTTAATGATGGCTGCGTTACAGCGACTCTAAAAGTTTTTTTTTGTGTCCTGCACCACAAGCAATGCCCTTTCTATTCTTCTCCCTGAATACCTGAACAGTGAATCTCACTCCCGCTGAGCCCGGCAGAATGAAGACAGAAAAAAAAAGAAAGAAGAGAAAATTGAAATGAAACCTAAAACCCCTGCTGCTGCAGGAGATGAACTGTGTCGAGCAGACACTGCAAACTGTTTGAAATGGCTTTGTAAAAGGACAGAGTCTCAAAGTCCATCGCACACACACGCTGGGACGGAGCTCAAGCTGCTGTATTGCTGTGATATGATCATGTAGCCTGATGAGTGGGCCATTACAGCTGCCAGGTGGAGCACTCTACCGTTACATCTATTCACAAATGTGTCCAATACACTACAGGTGCAACAAAAACTAGCTCAGTTATGTGCTACCTTTATGGATCAATACGTCTGAGTGGAGGACGCTGTTACTGGCTGACTTTTTAATATACTATAAACATGTAAAAGGGTTTGAAATGTGTACTTAAAGGGGACATATCATGATTATTTTCAGGTTCATACTTACATAAAAAAAATCCTTATATAAATAGTTTTAAGGCATCGAACCAAGCCAACCAACTATGAGATGAATCGTGACCATAAAACATTTGATTTGGAGCAAAACTAATTTGGAAAAGAGAAGAAATGATTGCAAATGGTGACTCGCCGCCTCTGGAAAATCCTTTAAACTAACCGTTGTTGATCTAAAATGAAGACAGATTCAGTAACTGCACACCTTATTTCTCACCTCAGATGTTTTAAGAAACACATTTCAGTGAATTATTTTCTTAATATATAGGAGAAAGTTTTCAAAACGAGCCGGGAGCAGACCACGAAGCAGCACATTTCCAGGTAAAAGCGAGCTCCACGGAACGTCAAACTTTATTACTCCTTTCAATCGTGACAAAGGCGGAGCAGACCAGATCCACTCCTTCGGTTCTTCCCTTTCAAAATAAAAGCCTTAGACACATAATATTTGCAGGGGAAGTGTTTTGCTTTTCGTGTTTCGCGTTATTCGTCACGCCTCATGGTGTGTAAAGGTCTTTAGAGGTGTTGAGATGATTAACGGGATATGAAAACAGAAAGAAAGGACGTTTCTGTCACAAACTACTTGTATTTTGTTTTGAAAAGTTTTCTGGTTTTTAGGGCCTTAGTAGAATATTTCTTTGGTTACCGATTGGCTGGTAGTGTTGGAGTTTAAAGTTCGAGCAGACGACTACCCACGGACACAGAAGATGTTATATTACAGCCGACTCTCAGGGCAATGACCTAAATAACATCAGTTGGATTTTTCTTAAGACGTGTGCTAGTTAATTTAGCGAATGAGTACCTCTTGTAACTTTGAGTATCAATAAACTGAAATAGTCCGTTTCTTCCCACTTCTGCACATCACTCATACCATGCCCGTATTATTCTGTATTCCACTTTGTGTGCTAATATGAATAGCGTGACCTTGCGGAGTTCACTGTGCTCCAACTCTTGTTGACTTCTCTGCTGCCTCTCCTTTTCATCACAATACAGAAGAATACACGCACAAGACACAAAGGCGACGCTGAAGCGTCTCAGCGGAGGCTCATGGCATGCTTGGTCGGGGCAGAATTGGAGAGGAGGAAAAAGGGAATCACAGAATAGTTGCTGTTGGTGCTCCGAGTCGTGATACGGGTGCTGAGTGAGGCTCGGCTAGCCGCGCTTTTGTCTGGCTGGGTGAGAACCTGGCTATTGACTCGGGCTGAACACTACACACAAACGTCCGTCTTGACAAGTAATTTAATACGCTGCATTTTATACTGAGATTGAAAAAAGGGTTTAAAAGGATTTAATTTGGCTGCAGCACATTTTAATAGTGTCTCGATATTGATTTTTAACAAACAAAACTTTCCTTGTCAGCTGGAAAATCTAAATTCAAGACTATTAACTTACTTTTAAGTTGAGCATTTAATTGTTTTTTGGAGAGCAATCCAGGACACAGACACCTTATAATATCCCCTCTCTCTGGTTAGATATAGTACCAAAATGATTGGGGTCGGGAGGGGGCTGAATCTTTACTTTCGTTTTCTAATAAAAGCAAGACTTTCCCCAACATTGTAAAAATTAAAGGTCCCATATTGTGCTCATTTCCAGGTTCATACTTGTATTTTGGGTTTCTTCCAGAACATGTTTACATGCTTTAATGTTCAAAAGACACATTATTTTTCTCATACCGTCTCTCTGAATATACCTGTATTCACCCTCTGTCTGAAACGCTCCGTTTTAGCGCCTATCTCTTTAAGAGCCCATCCCAAAAACGCCCTGCTCTGATTGGTCAGCGCTTTTCCGCTCTTCTGCATCTACATTGTGGGACTTCTGCAGCACTTCTACCGGTGACTGTATTGTTGTGACATCACAACCTTACGGAAGTCCAGACAGCTCGTTTAAAGGCACAGATTCTGATTACGGGGTTTAGACCTAGACCTACTTTATAATAAGATATAATAAAACAAAGATCAAATCACATTACACTGTATGCTATGCAGAAACTAAGCCAATTACATGAGGCCTAATCCTTTCTGCAGACTTCATGTGACATATTTAACTTTACTACAGGTCTGCGTTCTGTTACATCATAGAGGAAGACGTGGGATGTGACATTTTGGCCCTACACTATATTTTGATGAGAAAAATAAATCCCTGATACAGAGAGTGGATTGTTGTCCTCGGCATATGGTCGTAGGGTTAGGGTTAGGATTATTATTATGATGCATGGCACACACAGAAACCTTCTTATTGATGGAAATATTTTTTATTTTTTTATTTTCTGATGTCCTTAGAGGACACAATTTGTGTCAATAAACTGCTATAAAATGATATATTAATATTATTTTTTACTTTCACTGAGTTAAATCTTTAACTAACTTCAGTCCTGATCATAACTACCAAATAATCATTATTTTTTTTCAATTTTAACCATTTAAATTCCAGTTTGTTTACATAAGGCCACTTTTTTAAACATATATATACATATATCTACATATATACATATACATATATACATATATATATATATATATATACATATACATATATATAAATCACAAAAATGGAATTATTTTATGTATACTAAATGCTAGGTTGATTTCTTTTCACAGTCTGGGTTATTTCAATGATTAGCAACAACATTGATTTTGATGCATTTTTATATTTTGTGCAGTGATTTTTTATAAAAACAAAAAACTCCCACTTGTTATTTTAGAGGACAAAAATGTCCGCTTCCTAAAAGTGCTATAAAAAAATACTATATATTAATATTATTTAACACTTTCACTGAGTTACATTTTTTAGCCAACATCAGTCACTGTTTTTTTTAATTAATTTATTTATTTTATTTATTAATTTTTTATTTTTATTTTTCACAGTCTGTGGAAACCAGGAAAATAGCATGTATTTGGAAAAAAGAAAATAGTAAAAACTACAATTTTGAAGCCAGTGCTCTAGATTGAAAGCCTGATATAATAGAATGCATGATTTTATGCTGTAATGGCATGTGGGGTCAAAAACTGGTTTTAATGGGTTTCAATAGGGACATTTTTGTCCTTAAGAGTCTGAGTGTATGAATTTTGGCTACACAGTTTATTACAGATTCATTATAGGAGCTGAGGTTGAACTTCCAAAATAAAAAACTTACCAAAATGTATGCCATACGCACTAACACAGCCAAAATGATTGAAAAAATTAAAATTAAAGAGCCTGAAATGTCCCTAGTGGTGCACAAGGGTTGGAAAAAGAAATACAGTCCCTTAAAACTTTCTCTTCCTGTTTAGAAGAGCTGTCTCTGCCTTCAATATTCTGGTCACTGTGACCTCTGCACTGCTCAGCACTCACTTCTTCTTCTCCTGACACTCGTGTGGATTGAGGCTCCTCTTGAGCTCATAAGCTGCTGTGGACGAGAGGTTAGCTGAAGTTCTTTCACTGCCCTCCCTCCGCTCGTAAAACAAAGACATTTCTCAAATCTGGTTTCTAACAAAATATCACCCTTTAGGAAAAGCTCGAGTACGTTATAAAAAATGTATCCCAAATTGAAAAGAGGCTTCCACGCTGTAAGAAATGTCACAGATTAGTATTAGGGTGTGGGAACCTCAAGGGCGTTGGAGTGACGCAGCTGAATTTGTACTGTGTGTGCCAGCGTTGTGTCAGCGACGTTTATTTACTGAGGTTATCTGCTTTTCACGAATATGAATATATATTGATGCTTCAAGGATTTATGTTGGTAGGACTTTTATATTCAACAGCAAGAAAAGAAGCTTACATCTTTGTTAAAAACGCACAAAGGCAATGTGTATTCAACACATTATTTCTATGTATGGCTCAAGTGGGAACAAACTCAACAGGACCGGCTGCACGGCAGAAAAGAGCTGCCGGAGGAAGAATAACACCAGCCACACAGACGGTGCAGATACTCTATCCAAGCCTCTGGATGGGGTTTAGCTTTTTGTATTTTTCTCTTGGTGAAGTGATGAAAAGGGTTAGAGGTGTGACCGCCCTGGGAGGTGCAGTCAGAGAAGCCAAACAAACCCAGACGTGGTATCAGATCTCAGGGTTGGAGCTGTCCAGCTGGGGTCACTGTTGTGGTGTGTTTAATGAGTCTCTCTGTGTGTGTCTGTCTGAGTCGTCATCTATCACAATAACAAGTGCTGGGCTGAAGGGCGATGGTGGGAGCTCACTTTGAGAGGGAAGTGATTTGCAACCTTCGCCGACACCTGTAACATGTGTGTGCTGATGTGTGAGGCGCTTGGGGAAGCTGATGTGTGTGTGAGGCTTTTACACAACCAACCGCCTGCTAGCGTCGCTGTTATGAGGCTGCAGTTTGCACATCTTTTAAAAATGTACATACCAAAACCCTTAAAGTGTTACTAATACCAATGGAGTAATTCATTCGATACCCATCATGTGAATGGAAGCTGTGTGTGTCTCATTGGCTGGCTAATCGCCGCTGCACTGCACAGCGTTCATACATTGGTTACCACTGATAATGCCATCCCCGTAATGGTAAATGGACTTGCATTTATATAGCGCTTTTCTAGTCTTCCAACCACTCAAAGCGCTTTACACTACATGCCAGCATTCACCCATTCACACACTGATGGCAGAGGCTACTAAGGTGCCAGCTTTGCCCATCAGGATCTAATCTAAATACTCATTCACACACCGATGGCTATACCTTCGGGAGCAATTTGGGGTTAAGTGTCTTGCTCAAGGACACATCGACATGTGACCCGGAATCAAACCACCGACCTTCCGATTGGTGGACAACCTGCTCTACCCTCTAAGCCACAGCCGCCCAATCAAAGTACGCTTGCGACGATTGGCTGTGAGTAAAACGGTCATCTTTCTAGATCTGGGCACAAAAAGGATCGATTGCAGGTATCATTTGACTGGTATTGGGATATTTCAGTCGATACCTTATAAGTAAAAAGTACCGATACCCAGCACTAGTGCTCATTTGACTAGTACACAAGAGAATGGCGATTGTTGTTGGTTGTTATGGTGACAGAACAGAGGCATGTGCTAACATGCTAACAAGTTGACCAAGGTCAAAAAACGTATATTGCCAAAAAGTGAAAGTCAATTGTTCGTTCTATTGCAACTTCAGCGCCCAGCAGCAGAGCTACACTTCCGCCATTTCGGACTGAAAGCGACTATCGGACGCCAGTAAAGACTCAGAATCAGAATCCGAATCGTGTTTATTGCCAGGTGTAAGAGGTATACACTAGGAATCTGCTTTGGTTTTGTTGGTGCAAGTCAAACAGTATAATAACAGAAGAATAGATAAAAATGTTAGAATAAAATAAGAATACAAAAATAAAAAAGCGTCCACTAAGAAATGCCGAACAAAAGTAATATATCAACGCCTGTCCGCATATTCTACCAAAATGGCCTATGTTGAACAATAACATATTATAAATATAATAAGCGTTTACAGTCCAAAATGGCGTCTGTTGTCAAAAAAACACCGGAGCTTCGTCTCTTTGCCGAGGTTCTGTCTTGTTTCAAGCATTCTCAACTGTTATTGAAGTACAGAGCGAAACAGGGTGAGACTTAGGAAGGGTCAATTGGTACATTGGTTTTGTTTTCTGTGTAGTGCGGCACTTAGAAGTCGGCACAATGAGGTGACATCAAAAATGGGTCATCCCTTTTGATATAAGACACAAAAGAAAAGTCATTAAGTCATTCAGTCTTTGTGTGAACCTGAATGTGTTTGAGACAGTGGAACCAGTTTTGTCCTACTTCTCCGGTAACACGATGTCCTCGCAGTACTTCACACTGTACGAGTTCGCTGTGATATAAAAAAATGTTCCCCAGCTTTGCTAGAAATGTATTTTCATCCCCGACAGTAAGAAGAACACCATCACATAACCAATTTGCTGTGTGACACCAAGCTTCCAGCGACTACCTCTGAGGTGCAAAAGGTTGTAATCTTTCTCTATAATTCTGTTTTAGAAACTGGAAAACAGTTCTCTCGAAATACAGAGCAGCAGCTGAAATGATATCCTTAGGCAAAACTGTTACAATGGTGATATTTTAACAATAATTGTACATGATGAAGGAGTAGAGTTGAATGTAGTGAAACTAAAGGGGAGAGAAAAAAGAAGAAGAGTGAAATCTCATTGTCATGGCAACCTTTTTGGCAGAATGAGCCTCGCAAAGGCATATTTTCTTCGCTCTCCGGGGAGTTGGGTAAACTGTGAATATAATAATGTGATAATGCATCTGACAAATACAGGAGGTGTGATGTGATGGTGTGCTTTGTAGGTTCTCTCGGATTGCCCTGATAGCAATGTGTTTTCTCTAATTTCCTGTTCTTTTACAAGGGGAGGTGTCACTCCACACACCAAGTTATCAGCTTTATGTTGTGAATGCTGTCTGGACAGTGTGGGCTTTAGGAATGTGTACCAAATGCACTTTTTTCCTCATACCGTGCCTCCAGTATTGCAAAAAAAATGACTTATCTAAATGGCGAATAGTGGTTGAGTAAATGAATGTTGCTCTATGGATCCATGAGGAGAGGGGTTTTCAAAGTCTGACACTGTGGGCACCCCCAAACACACGGAGAATATCTTTACATGAATGAATAAAGGAGAGTGTCAGTGTTCCTGGAATATAAGAACCAAGTTGATGGGATAATCTGAGCCTCAAAATATTGATTGTGCAACATGACAAAAGGTAATATTAATGGATTTTGTAATTCTTATAATCATTCTTTGTCTGGTTTTGATTTGGGGCATGATTATACTTTAAGTTTTGGAACTACATTTTCCATTATTTTTGGGGCTTTGAGGGATGTAAACAGGACGTTTACGACTACAACTTCAGGCCTGTTATTTTATTGGAGTTGCAACAATAAATTGATTAATCAATTAGTTGTCAACTATTACATTAATCGTCAACTACTTTGATAATCAATTCATTTGGGTAATTGTTTTAATACAAAAAATGTCTGATTCCAGCTTCTTAAGTGTGAATATTTTCAGTAGTAGACAGTAAAGTAGTGGGCAGAACAATTTGATGACGTCATCATTGATAGACGATTTTCATCATTTTCTGACATTTAAAAACCAACCTGATCGATTAATCAAGAAAATAATCAACAGATTAATCAACAATGAAAATAATTGTTAGCTTCAACCCTATATTATATATTTTTGTTTACATTTTGACAAATTGGCACCATTAAAAGAATGCCGAATTAGCCATTAGTACTTCATGTTTATACTGTGCCCATGGATGTACAGAAAAATCACCACTGGTTTACTTTATAACTGAAGAAAACTTTGAAGCAAGTTCTGGAGTTATAAGGAGCGTGTTTGTCTCTGTGACTTTTAAGTGGATCTACGGATGTTTATTCTCAATATAAGAATGTGTGTATCACCTCTGCATGTTAAGATTAGACGGAGTTATGACTTTGAGAAGAAGTGTGATTTTGACGCAAATTGCAGACCCTCTCTTTCTTCACACCCTCTGAGTTTGAAAACCCACACATCAGGGTTCATGCATCTAAAATAGAAAATCAGGAAAAAACGAACTAACTGGCTCTCTGGCTGCCACAACAGTTGACATATACTGTAGAAACTAATGCACAAATTGCAAAAGAAAGTGCAAAAACTTGGACAAACTCTCGTGAGACTGGCTGCCCGACGACCTATCCTGACCTCAACCCTTCGAGATCAATGCCTAACTTTAACTATTCAAGATCAATGGCTAACCTTAGCCATCTCGTGAGTTTCACAATTTGTGCAATCTGCAATGTTACCATCTAGCCATCTATAATATGAGCCTGCAGTGGGATGAAGCATTTTTGCAAAAAAGCACTTTCCACTATAGTGAAACTGCAGCTTTAACGTTCCTGTGAGACTGTATAGAACATGCAAACAGATGCCCTCCCCCAAACACACACACATATGCACTCACACATCCTTCCGTGCACAAACACACAGCAATTTCCACCATATCATTACTGTGCAGTCCCATACACCTTTCATCCTCCCTCTCCTCAGAGTCACTGGGAGCAAAATTTGATTTCCGCCTCATAACTCTCTCCATAATGCGATATCGCCAGCACTAAATTGCCGAGATAACCTTTATCAGAGTAGAGGTGAAAGCCCTGAATCGTTGAGTGGTTATTCCTCTGCCAGGCAAAAAAAAAAAAAACAAGCGGTGGGGGTGAGTTGGGGGGATAATAGATATTTTCCCTCGGGCAGAGCTACGGACACCTCAGCGGCGTCACTGAGACATTTGGCTCAACGCCAGGGAGTAAAGAAATGTTTGGAGGGAATGGAAACGGAGAATAATCCCTCCACCAGGTGTCGTTTGCACAACTTTTTTGGAGTCATTTACCAAGTCTGTCTGTGTGTATGTTTGGTGTGTATAATATATGGGCTGCGAATTATGCTCTTTCAATAAATCTTTGTTTACTCAACCTCAGAGAAAGTATCAAAGAGCCGGGCCTCTTGTGGCTTTCTGTGCTGGTCTTGGTACGTCTCTGAATACACCCAGAAGAGCTGGCTTTCTCTTTGTTTTCGTCCTTCTGAGGAATAATTCAATGACTTGTATATGTATTTTTTAAAATGTCTTTCGTCATATAAAATGTAGTTCATGATGCATTGTGTGATACAATACTGAAAAGATTTTGAAATGTTGTGATTTCTGTGAATTGCAAAAGCAAATACTAGAGCGTACATTCTGTATGTCCGTCCCACTTACAGTACATGTACTGCAGGGGGCGTAAGAAAATATCGAAAATATTGAGTATTGCGATTTTATGTTTTATGATACTGCATCGATTCTCAAAAACACTATTGATTTTGAATTAATAGTTTACATGCAAAGATTAATTTGCAAAGAGATGTGCTCTCTCAAAGTAGTGCTATGATGTTGGATGTTACAGGGACTGTGATAACTGCAGACCTCACTGTCCTGATTGCATAAATATATATATATATATATACATATATATATAAAAATATAATAATAATGACAGTTTTCCTAGATTTAAAAATCACAATATATCGCCTTTCTTACAGTATCGCAATATATTGCAATACGCAATATATATTCAGCGTTTGGTTGTACATAGATCCTGGTGTCACTTCTGGTTGCAAGAAACCAAGATGGCGGCGGCCAAAATGCTGAACTTGAGGCTTCAATACGGCAGTGTACAAACCAATGGGTGACGTCACGTTGACTACGTCCACGTCTTGTATATAGTCTGTGCATATTACTCATCAAATAGGATTTTGAAAGCAGATATTTTACTCATAATTATGTTTTTTTAGATTGTTAGATTGTAATGACAGCTACCAGAGTAAATTATCTGAATTCTTCCACTACTGATAATAAATTACCGCAATTCAGCATTTAATATAACTCTAATTAAGTTGTATGTGATCTCAATATTGCCAAATGCAAATTCCCTCACTCGCTGCTGCTGCAATCTACGGAGAATAAACGCACGAGCGGAATGAAAAGATAATTACGTGATGTTGAAACGATCAAGGATGATGAAGAAGACAAAAACATCGAGACAAAGCAGCAAACAACTGCCGGCTTGAAGTAAATGAAGGGAGAAAAAAAAAGTGTTCATGAGGACACATGCTGAGCGGCTCGATTGTTATTGTAACCGGGGAAGTTGAGCAGATTTTTTATTTTGGGGAACAGCCTGGGGAGGCAAAGGGCTAGTGAGTCACGGCTTTAGAAATAGTCACCTGTGCAATGTCTGCTGGGGGTTACGTGCTTGTCTCAAGCCACTTCCTCATTATCATCATTTTCTAAGATGGTCTGGAGCTTTTGTGTTATTACACTACAGAGGTAGCACGAGGATCATATGCAGGTTCCATAATTGCCCATATAGCCTCTACACTCAAAGTGTTGTATAGTACTGCTGTGACACTGATTACAAGTTCTAAGTAGTCCATACCTCAAAGCTATACTTATTGTTTTCACTTCGCTGAGTGCATAGCAAATGCATTTCTTACATCTGCTCATGGAGAGGTGGGAATTATGATTCATTGTTTGAGATAATTTCATTCAGTTCAAGTCAAAGAATCAAAGTCGCTGTAGTCTGTTCACTGTTGAATGAACTATGGGGTGGATTGCCATGAAATCATTTTTTCCCTATACTTTAGTTAGCATACTAAAGTGATCTGCTAAGTTGGTGAACATGGTCAATATTATACCTGTTAGACATCATCACTGCTTGCGGTAGCTTCATATTTAGCGTACAGACATGAAAACATCAATCTTCTCATCTAACTCTATGCAAGGAAGCAAACAAGCAACATGTCAAACTATTTTTTTTAAAGTGGGATAATGTGATCGGCCTACCGAGGAATGGGAGGCAACCTGACGAAGTAGCAAACTAAGTTAGCTTAGTATCAGCTAAGTGACGTAGTGCACACCAAAGCATGTAATAGACCCACCTGTCCACCAGAGGACAGCATGTCAGTGTCACATTTTGCCTCGCCGTGGCGTGAATATTACACGTGTATGAAGGTGCAGTACCAGCAGGGGGCGACAAAACCACTTAGGTTTAGGCAACAGAACCACTTAATTAGGTTTAGGCAACAAAACCACTTAATTAGGTTTAGGCAACAAAACCACTTAGTTAGGTTTAGGCAACAAAACCACTTAGTTAGGTTTAGGCAACAAAACCACTTAATTAAGTTTAGGCAACAAAACCACTTAGTAAGGTTTAGACAACAAAACCACTTAGTTATGTTTAGACAACAAAACCACTTAGTTATGTTTAGGCAACAAAACCACTTAGTTAGGTTAGGGAAAAACGTCATAGTTAGCCTTAAAATAAGTATGTAAACTAAGTATGATACATGCGCACACATTGAATAAAAACATCTACATATTAAAAATGATTAGTTAAAGATTTCTTCACTCATGTACTGGACACATCTCTTCTCACGTTGCCTCTAAGAGTAAGAAAGCAGCACCAGATTGTTTTCTAGTTACCACTTATCACCTCCAACAGTTTAAAAAGGAAAGTTAAAATGGGTAAACAGATCATGCTCAGCCAAAGTGAGGTCTCACTTTGAGACAATCGCAGGTTCTTAATAGTAGCTGCTTCATTGCTGAGACACAGTCACACTTTCAGTTTCATTAACACTGCTCATATCCCAAATGGGGTTGAAACACGGGCCAAATTCAATCGAGCGACTTACTGTACATTCGTAAGAGAAAGAGAGAGAGAGAGAGAGAGAGAGAGAGAGCAGCATTGTAAGCAAAGTCCCTCTTCCAAGTCCCCAACCAGCCTTATGCTGCCAATTCACTCGGGCAAATTATCAATAATGTCTCTATCTGCTGTGATTTAGAATTACATAATTATTTTTGAGCAACACTTTCGACGTTGGCTCCAGCAGCTAATTATGAACCAGGAATAAAAAGGCTGCGTTATTGCATAAGAATAGGAAATCAGCACGGAGATGTACTTCGTTGAGGATGAAAAATGGCCTCAATACCTGAGATAATAAGCATTTTGATTATTCACAGAAAATTAGAAACACGGAGAGTCTCATTCTGGGCTCGGCATGAAGCTAATGGGCTGATAGCGAAAGAGAAACAGCGAAATGCATCATGTTCTGTTTGTTCTCTGTGTAAAATCTGGTTGTTTCAACCGCGCCGGTGATGGATGGGGTGGAGGGGATATCCAGCAACTCAGAGCCAACACGTCTGGGTTTTGGCAGGACGGGGTAATAGCGAGAAAGGTACATCGCTCCCGCTCTGCCAAGCAAACCCACAACTCTTCCAGTTAACTCCATCAGCATTAAAAGCAAAAAAAAAGTATCTTCATTGATTTAAACGCGGATGTTTAAAACCATAAATATCAATGTTAAAAGGAGTGCATCTGCGGCGAGCTTTATTTTGAAAACGGTCACGATTCAAGACTTAAATCATCAGCTCTCTCCGGAACGTCTTCATGGAGTCCAAATACGTCTGCGTTTAGAGAAGATTAAGTTGTTGCCAAAGCTGTGCAGCAATGAAATAGGATTTTAGGTCACAGCGGGAACAAGAGCTTATTCCGAGGATGTGTACAGGAAAAGACAAGTTGATTTTTAGCCTAATGCACCCTTGATCGCATCTATTCTCTGTCTCAAAAAACTATTAGTTCTGGGTCATATGAGGGTAGAGATGTGATTTTCTGTTCCTGGTGTTGAATAAAGCCGAAGACGCCTGGCGCATATGAATCCTCCCCCCAAAAAAAGCTCTCTGGCTCAGACTATATGTCTATCAATGAGAATTATGTGAGCACCAGTTGGCATCGATGTGTCACTCTTTCCCTCCTCTTCCTCCCTGCTTTTCAATCCGTCCCCATTCTCTCCCTCCGCGGCACAAAAGGGTCTATAGCGGGGCCGTCTGAGCGGTAGAAAAGACCTTAATGTCTTCAGGAAGCCGATGATGCCTCGGCCATACCCAATGTGCCACGAGCCAATAGTGGCGCTGCGTTGGAGCAGGCAGGGCAATCTGCTGTTTGGCCCGACGTGAGCAGACTCGTGAGCGGAGGGGTCTCGGATGGCGGTTTAATGTCCGAGCTTGGCTGCGGAGTCCAGAGTCAGCCGGGACTGTGAGACAAGTCCCTCCAGTTATGGATTAACATTGTAATAGAAAGAGTTGTTATTATGGCAGGGTAATGGACACGTTTCTTGATTATATCGGCGATGTATACCTGCTTTTGAAACAGAGGAAAAACAGCCTAGAGGGGAAATATATATATGACCTTTCAGGACTTTCGTTACTAGAGAGTCTCCCCTACTTTTTTTTTTAAAATATGATGATTTTCTTACTCATATTCTTTGTATTCTTTCTCCTATGCGATAGGTATATTTTGAGATTTTGCCACCAGCGTTCCCAGCATGCTTTGGGTGATGTAAACACAAAATATTATGTTGCCATGCAGTAGGGTCAGTTAGCCGAGGGCTACACCTGAGCCTGTCTTTCTTTGGTCTTTCTTTTTTTGGTAAGCACCTTTCAAGCACAGAGGCTATTCAAAGCGCTTTAGGCAAAGACATACACTACTTGAACATCATTTAAAAACAATAAAAGTGGAAATACAATAAAATTGGATTCATAAAATATAAATACAGTTAGAGTGCAGTAATTAGCTGCCCCAAATTCAATAAAGGAAATAAAAGTGCAGCAAAGAAATTAATCAAAAGCACAGAAGAAGCCTTTATCGGCAACACTTTAAGTCCCCATATTTAGCATTTCTAAGCAGTATGTAAACATTAATAAAACTATAATGTAGTTGCTACAATATATAAACACATTTGTCTTTATAGTAAAATTCATCATTGCTGAAAAAATACTTTACATTAACACTTAAGGTGTCCTTTACCACTACATAGTGTTACAAATTATGTATTAAAATGAGTTTTGGAGCATTTCTATTGCCCCCACATGGCTCTCAACATGGTGACTGCTGAAGACTCGCAGCTAATGGTGCTAACAGCGCTAACAGTGGAAACAATGGCAATATGAATTATGAATCCTACTATAGTGAATGCATGACCCGCCCTACTCAGCCTCTGATTGGCTTACCATGATATTCTCACCCCAACCCTAACCAATCTTACTCCTCATGCCTAAACCTAACCAACCAATTAAGGCAACGAATACTAGCCAATCAGAGGCAGAGTAGGGCGGGCCATGCCTTCAGTATAGCAGGACTTCAATGTCAACAATGTCTCTGCTCAGATAGACATTACTTCTCTATATCTTTACATAGCATATAGTTGTTTGCTGCTATATTAATGCTCTGAATATCGTATAGAACACCATAAATGGGAAGTGCTACCCCTATATTTGTTTACATTTTGGTGAATTGTCATAGCAACCATGGATGTACGGACAGCAATCACCTGGATTACTTTAAATACTGGGGAAAAAAGACAAAATTTCACAAAGAGTTAAAGCTTTTCTAGCAGATTTATGGCCGTTTTTCCTCGATGAACATCGAGATAACGCCATCACAGGAAGTATGATGTTTGTATTTGACTGAGATTTAACTCTGACAGGATTGCTTTATGGCACCAAACTATACGAGGGAGTTTCATGCATCAGGAAACTAAACTAAATTCCTGTTTTTGAGAAATCAAACAACAAAACAGCATGAAACACGTCCAATCAGTGGGTTTTGTGGCAAAATGAGGGAGCCAACATAATCTGGCATGATTAAAAATAACACCTTGCCAAAACAGAGTTACACAGCAGCACTGAGAGAAAATCTCCTTGTTGTGACAGCTCGTCACACTCGAGGTGACGTCCCACGTGCTTCGTGTTGCATTGTGAGCGGTTTATTCCTGCAGACAGCTAGAGGTGGATGAAGTGACCCCGAATCCATTTGCGGTTAAAATTTCCTAAACAAGATCGTGTGGAGTGAAGATGGAGAAGTTCTAACAGCTGGGAGAGGACGTCACCGCGGCGACGCATCTGCCGACGCATCCGCCGATGAACACCTGCCACCCATGTGGCACGAGTGCGAGAGGCTAATTGGAGCCAAAAGTCACGTGATGCTGGTCCCTGGATGAACAGGAGCTTTTGTTGATGCTTGACCTTGCTGCGAGCTTTTCATGAAAGGAGATGAGAAACTTCGCTTTTCCTCTAATCTTAACCTCTGTTGAAGTTCATCTATGAAAAGAATAGTTTTTTTTTTTGTTCGATTCTACCTATGAATGTGCTTTGAAAGCAGCAACACAGAGCTGCACTGAAGCACGACTCAAAGGTAAAAGCTTCTGTGCACCAGGAAATTATATTTTTTTTGCCGATAGTTGAGCATTGAGAGTTCGACAGTAAACATAAACACACTCCCACACAGCCTCTTCAAAACGCACATTTGAAATTACGCGTTTGTTAGGCAGCAATTTGCCTCGGGAAGTTCATTAAACGGCGTGGGCATTTTTTACATTTATTAGGATGACATTATCCCTTCTTCTCATGCAGGTTTGACCTTTTTTGTTTTAATTTTCAAAGACATACTTTTTAACAGAAATGATTTGTGCACCAAAATGACTGATTCAACTGTTATAATGTTCTCAGTGCTGCAGCTGAAGGTGTTGCATAAATGCAGCACATAACAGTAAAGAGTTGGATTCAGGCTTTGAACAGAAGAAAGAGAAGAACCCCAGTCTTTGAAATGTAGCTGAGAAAAATTAAAAGATTCTTGAAATTGAATTATTTAAGGTTGGTAGAAGTGTGTCAGAGGACTTGCAACTGCAGACGGAGGCCAGAAACAGACTTCTGTTGCAATAAACACCATAAAATGGGACTAGGATTAATAGATATTATAATAAAAGTGACGGCACATGCACATTTATTAACTCAAAAAAGTAGATTTAGTGGAACAAACAACAGCGAGCATCCTGTAGATTCCCAGTGGTGTGGTCAAAATGCTTTTTTCCCACATGAGTTGACATAGGTTTCTGCATGATGGCGCTGTTACATACATATGCATATGTACTTATCATAGACTGTATATAAAGATACTTATCCATAGTGAGTGTGTGTTATATGCCCCCAGTTTGGAGAAGCAGACAGGAGTACTAGCACAAAAGCTAAGAATGTACTACTATGGACGCCATGTTAGTTCAGATCCAAAAGTCACACAATAACACAAACAAACTAACCGATCGATGCAGCGGTAGACCAGCAATATCATAGCAAACAAATAGAGCGTACTCTTAAATATGTTTTCCTGCTGCTCCGCTCCACAGCCACATTACCTCGCCATCTGACGGGGAACTGAAGCTGTTATATCGCTGTATTCAAAACCACCAGACTCCATTCACAAAAAGCAGTAGTTTTACCTCGCAGAACGTAGGAGTATACATACAACCCCACTTCAAAACATCCAAACTAACCCTTTCAGAAGGCAGACGGACCCGTCCTTTGGGTTAAAACACATTTGCTGTTATCAATCTTCAAAAAGATTGAACATCAATGAAAAGTAATGCAGTAAAGCCCAGTGGTTCCTAACCTTTCATGTACCCCTACAGAACTCAAATGAACTCATACACCGCTTCATCAGTCATGTTCTAAAGCAGTGGTGTAGACAGAAAGACACAGTGTGGGTGGGCACAGAGAAAATCAGGTGTGCCAAGACCAATCAGCAGATGTTAACCAGAATAGGCCATTACAACTAGACTTACCTGAATGCACCACAGTTAAACCATACAGGCCTATACGTCATCAGAGGTAGCGTTACATTATAGCCACCAACAACCTTAATAGCATCACACAGCGTGGCACGGCGGCCACATATTCACACACAGACACAACAGCATCATGAACGTATAGATAGAGGTCCACCGGCACCAACACACTTAGTAAAGCTAAAAATTATACTTTAGCATAGTCTGGCACGGCGGCCACATAAACCACACTCACACACAGCTGGCAGAGGCAACAATATCATATAGAAGCGCCAATCAACATGCCCAATAACGTTCAAGATGACACGTGACATAGTCTGGCACGGCGGCCACATGAACCACATGCACTCACACACACACACAGCAACATCATCAGCATAAACTCTAATGGTATACCTAACACAATCTATACCCAATGAACAATAATAAAAAATTAGCTTACTTTTGTTGATTACAGCAGCAGACGACGACGAGGCTTGGTGTTGAACACTGAAATGGAGAGCAGAGACAAAAAGTTCAGTCTGTTTGATGATGCCAGTTTTTATCCGTCTGACTGAGTTGAAAAAAGTCTCTCAACAGTACAGCTTGTTATGTGACGAGTGGCCACATATGTGTCATTATTATTTGGCACTTGTTGAGCAGAAATTGGCGCAGGAATAAGGCTTGGTTGAGAACGATGGCTGAACTTGAGTTGAATCATCTTCCTCCTGCTCCTCACGATGTCTTTTGGTGACAAACTTAATCAAACTACTTTGGTTTGCTTTGATTTTTTTCTTAAAAGCAGCAAGCGGAAAGTAGGCTCCGCAGGTGTTTTGGTTAAATGAGTGACCGTGTTATCTGGTGACTTTGAACCAAATGCGTCCGTGTGATCGTAGTAACTTGTGCATTTATTTGAAAATCAATCAAGTCAAATTCAAGGCTTTCTGTTCGCATTCGGCTGAGAGACACCAGTTGACACGGTCACTTGTTAAAGCGAAACACCGGCTGTGCACTGAGTGAAAGAGGAGGTGCTGCTCGCAATCTGGCATTTGCGAAATGCACTCAAAAAATGTGACCTATCAGGCAGCCTAAACAAGAAGCAAGAATTGTTTTATTTGTATTGGTCATAGTGAGATAACTGAAATAGCTTCATTGACTGATATTCACTGGATGATCCAGTTAAAGGTTGTTTTTTTATCTCCCTGTGTTAAAGATCTTTTCATATTATCCTGAATTGTTAAGCAATTTGTAAAGTCTTTTTCAATATGAGCTCTATAAATGAATCAATGATGGACTACAGATATAGTACATGTGATGAATGAGTGGTACGGGTGCTATAAATATCCACAACAGCCATGCATAACAGTCGCCTGTAAGGACAGCTGTTACGGTGCTGCTGGAGAACGTTGCCGATGCAACACAGACGGTGAAAATGCACTTCTTCTCTTCAATGGGATATAAATAGATATGCAACTACCTGTGGGAGTGGAAATGGGGCTCGTTCCGCAATGATTGAGATCTATAAAACACAATCAGGCGTATGTGTGTGTGTTTGGTTGAAGAAGCCCTGACTTCACTTCTGGAACCAAACCTACGTGTTGGTTTCTTGTATCTATGGTGCCCATTAATGCCACTGAAACACTGAAGCCTGTGTCTTGAACTGTTTAGATGTGTTACTTGAACTGAGAACAACATCCCAAATTCTGTTTAATCACTTTGCACTGCTGCCAATCACTGATATCGCCTTAACTGACGGCAGAGGGAGCCACGGCGTGCTGCAGAAGAAGCTAAAGAGCATATTTCCAGTCGAGCCCTAATGCGTGTCCACCCACACACGGCATGAGAGAGTGGAGCGGCAATTAAAACAAACCACATACGATAGATTACCCTTTTTGTTACGTCTTATTATTCACGTCTTCAAAACTGGAGCAGCGACGAGCTCGCTCCCATCTCACTCCTCTCAGTCTCAGTTTGTTATTGACCCAGTTTGCAGCGGCCGTGTGAAGTCTTGCTGCCTGTCATCTTCAGATGAGGGAGGGAAAGGGGGAGGAAGGTGGCGGCGGCGGCGGTGGTGGTGGCGGTTGGGGGGCAAAAAAATGACGTGGCGGAAAAGAAAAGTTCTGTTCTATAAGGAGAGCGGGGCGGAGATTTTGGTGACAGCGGCGTGCTTCCTTCCACAGAATCTTTTGATTCGAGCGGTAATGAGTTCGGAGCCAAAGGCTGCGATCCCGCTCCAGAAACGGTTCCCACCTCCCCCCTCCCTCCCAATCCATGCCCTCTGTTGTTCCTCATAAACTGCCATTTACAAGAGCTGAAATGCCAGCATCTGCTCGCTTTCCGAACCATCCTCCACACTTATCTTGTCATTTTATATCTGTAAACAGGGAGGGTGAATAGGCTACATCAGACACGGGCTGAATATTAGGAACACGGGCTGAAATCCATCCACGAAGAGCAGAGAGACCACAGAGAAGGAGCAAGACCCACTTTGATAGAAGGAAGGAGGAAGGATGTGTATCATAGCAACTGGTGTCACCACTCTGCTTCAGGCTACATGCAATGTTGGTGTTGATCATTTTCCTCAAAATATCGGATCATGGACCTTATTATTATGTGGTACTGGCAAGTATGGCACACAGCAATGTTTCTGACACTGTTTTTGTTTCAGTAGTGAATTGAAGAATTCTTTCGAAAGCACAAGATTCATTATAAACAACATGTTTAATTGCTTGCTTGAATTAAAGCTGCTCTATTCCATTTTTTTTATATTAACAATGGATAAAATCTTACTGCTCTCTCTAAAAATCCCATGCACACTACTTGCTCAGTAACAAATGTCTGAGGGACAAAGTTAGCAGCTAGCTGGTGAACATATCAGAGCATTTAGCAGCTAAAGATTCATGTATTTCCCTCAGGAGTTGGTGGAGACCACATACTGTGTATAAGAAGTGGACGTAGTCAATGTGACGTCACCCATTGGTTTGTGTACTGAAGTTTTAAAGCCTCGAGTTCAGCATTTTGGCCGTCGCCATCTTGGTTTCTTGCAACCAGAAGTGACACGAGAGGGTGGAGCTCAGTACAGCCGAATGCTGAATGAGACATTTTTTTCATTTTGAATGAGACGATGGGTGGATGGGTGAGACCAACGTTGGTTATTTTAACCCAAGATGTTGACTTATTTGTCACGTAACTTCCGTACTTAAGTTACGCCACTTCCGCACTTAACCCAAAACACGATTTTGTTCTGAAACATAAGTAGTTTTGTCGCCTAAACTTAACCCAAGCAGTTTTCTATGAAGATATAAAATACAGAAAGCAGTGTCCCATTTCGCAATTGTCCAATATAAACTTGTCTGCTGATAGGGTCGGGTCTTAAAAGACTTGGGCACAGGCCAGGTTTTGGTCTCTGGTTGCTGAAGAAGTTGTTAAAAACACTATCTTAGAAAGAAAAAGGACTTGTCCTTTTTTTAGTGTACATAGTGTACCAAGCCAATGCCTCATTTAGCATATGGTACTTCACGCTTAATGTACTGTATGACTGCTGATAAAGGGTGAAATAAAAATAAAAATTAAGACATTACACTACTTCAAATAATATGCTATTAGTATATTTTTAAGATGCTGAATGATTACAGGATTGATTTTAGGAACTGAACTTTTTGCAATGTCCACTGACGCTTCAGACATCCAAGATAGATATTATTATTCATTGCAGTGAAGGAAAAAGGTGGATAAAGTGTCCTCTGGGTCACGTGGAACCGGCCAAACTAAACCAACGCATGACTAATTCCTATGGAAATAGAACCCATCCCCGTTTGAACCCCCTGCACCGTTTTGTGGCAATTATTATCTGCTTATGATTCCCTCAGAGACGCGTACCAATTTCACAGCGGCGTTTTTCAAAGAGTAAAGCAATCCAGCCAAACATTATTTATTTAATGACAATCCTCGGCTTTCAGCGGATGCCAAAGTGGCCCCCTGCTGTCATTTTGACGTCACGGTTTGTTATTGGCCATTTTATTCTCGCTCTCGGGAAGGATTTATTCACTTTTAATTCATTAATTTAACAAACTCTGTCATATTTTCTTGTTTTTCTAATCTGATGATGAAGATGCAGCTACTCAGCGAAGGCTCCGAAACCGTGCGGTGTAATTTCATTCGAGGACTCGTCCTATTCTTGAAATTAGTTTTGTGTCAGATATCCCGAGCTGCCTCTCAAATAAATACAATTAACGTCATTTTTATGTCTTTGAGAAACTGGCAATCGCCGTGATCCATGATAAGGGAGAAAGTCACGTAAAGTTCAGCCTCGACTTCTCTCTGTGTGTGTGTGTGTTTTGAGAGTGTGTGTGGGTTGTGTTTCAATGCATCTGCCTCTGTCATTTGCCATGTTGCTGCTCTCACTGCGGGCGGCGATCAGCGGCGGCGAATTAGCTATCATGCTCTGCAGCAAACACGACTCTCTGTCAGCCCGTCCTCTCTAAAGTTTATCTCCGCTGTCAAGGCATTCGCTTGTTTAATCATAACTGTCTCCCCGTCCGCAGTAATTGTTTCCACCCAGGAGGGGGTTTCAGAGGTTTAGGAAATTGGCTTTTTATGCTGCATTAGTTCTCTCGCCGTTTATTTGTCTCTCTCCGTTTCTGTTTCTTCCCCTCGCTCAGTTTTGATATGGTTATCTCCCTCTCTACTCCACTTCCCTCCATCAATTCTTCCCTCCCTTCCTCCAGTCGCCGTGCTCTCATTTTTCTCCGCGGTCTAATCAGCCGCATTTATTTCCACAAACAGCCCATTTCCCTGTTTGCGCTAACGAACATGATTCCTCAGTTAAATTTCCCTTCCCAGAAGCAATAGAGGTTTTATTAGCAGGGCGACGACCCAACGTCGGTCTCATCCCAGAAATGGAGGTGATTGTCTTCGGTTGAGAGGCGGCGGCGACGGGGACAGAGAGCAGTAGCAAAGGAAGATGCAACGTTAAACTGAATTGAGACGTTCTTCACAGACAGAACAAGTAACACTGTGTTTGCTTGACCTTTTACACACAAAACAGGTTGATTTTACAGTTGAGTAATTAAATTCTGGGACAAAAACAAACGACTACTGATGTGTAATTTCATCCTTCAGCAGTGAGGAAGCTCTGGGTTTCCTTTGTTGAAGTATCCAGAGATGACAGTCGGGACTCTTTACGTTAGCATAAGCTGAATTCACGTTAGCATGAGTTTTTTTTTTTTTTTCAAGCTGTACTCGAATCCGACAATGTCCAAGTTTAACCAGATTAATCAGTTTGGGCTGACGATTCGAATACACCTACTGTACATTTTAGTGCCTTTACTGGCTTTAACATGATCATCTGTGGTGTGAAAACATCAGATTTCTGCACAGTCAGAGAGATAACAAGTGTGCACCCTACTCATAGCTTAGTTATAACATCCACTCAAAAAGACCAGGAGTCGCTGGATACAACACATCAGGTAAGATCTGTGCGTGGTCATAGCTACGTTAGCTAGCTAGCTAGTGTTGGTGACGTTTATTGTGCAAGACGAGAGATCTAGTTCACTGAGCGGTTTCACACAAAACTAAATGATACTACGTCTACGACAAACCTACAATGAACTCAGACTTTCTTGACTTGCAACATTATGTTTTCATATTGACATCATATGTGTGATACCAAGAACCTTTTGAGGAACTCAAGAACTTTACCTGTGTTTCGACCGGAGTTTGCAGGAACTAAATTTAGTTCTAGATGCCAAAAAAGTCCCTGCTGCGGAGGTAATATATTCCTTTGGTGCAAGATTGCTTGAGTTGCTGGGCCACTGTCAGTCCTGATAGAATAGATTAGCAGAATGTGGGTGGTAATCCCCTTCGATAGCTCAGTTGGTAGAGCGGAGGACTGTAGGTCCTTAGGTCGCTGGTTCAACTTAACTTAACTTTCGTTGTTGCTTTTTTTTGTCGCGGATATTTCACTCTAAGAGAGAAATACTCCGTTTTCAGTGTCTCCAACGGTGCTGCCATTGCATTAGACATACAAGTAAGTGCAGGAAGTTATTATTAGAGTTCAACGCAGCTCATGAAGGTCATCTAGATAAGCGAAGCCGACTGAAGCGGCTGTAAAAGCATCTACGCTGCCTTCTGAACAAAAAGAAAAAAGCCCTTTTGACTTCAGAATCTATTGACTGCAGTTTCTTCATATGAACCTCCAGTCTCTCTTTTACATTTCTATCCAAGTTTTGCAACACAATGCTACGCTGTCTATCCGGTTTGTGTTCAAGTCCGCAATCTTATTTGCTATATTTTCTATTCAAATCCTTGTTTACTGATCCTAAAAGCTGGAAAACCTTTGACTGAACGGTGTCATTTCTCTGGTTTGCAGAGTTCAGTACATCATGTGCTACAATCCTCTCCACCCCCCCGCAGATTTCATGCTTCTGGCGGTTTTAAATCGCGTATTAGACTCAAGCGGAGGAAGTCGCGACCCTTTTAAAGCTGGTTCAAGATTACCTCAGATGATTGACACATGCCAGGCTCTATTTATTTGGCTATTTAATTCCCAGAGGAAAACATAATCTGTTGCACAGTTCTCCCCCCCAAAAAATATCCACATGATTAGCAGAGCTATGTTGTTATAATTAAGTTTCTGTTTATGATCCAGCCAATCAACAGTGTGTTATTCTCAAACATTTTGTACACCTACACATACATTTATATAAAAGAACGCTTGGACAAAAGGGGAACTCTTTTATTCAGTAAGTGATGTGTCTGCTTTTAAACCTTTTAACCAAAGAAGTGAAGCCAGCGTCTACATTTGTTTTTGGCCTCGCCTTCCTCTCCCTCTTTTTTTTTTTCAAACTCTTTGTGATGTTGTTTGCTTTATGCCATTTCCAATTAATTAACACATTTTCCTGACTGGAATTCATGCTGATGCACAATTATGAGGCAAGTCCAAGGACAAATAAAAATGCAACGTTTTTTTTATCAACTTGAATAGCTATTTAAAATGCTTCCCTGATGCACACAGTTAAGGGTTCGGAGGGGAGCTGCGTGGATGAATGCCAGCGGAAGGAAATATTGAAGAAGTGCAGCGGGATTTTAAATCATTCGGTGCACTCTGAACTACGGAAACCAGCGGACACCTCTAACCCCGCTGTGATGTCTCTCCGGCAGCCTGAAGCAAATTAACCCTCTAGAGGTCACAACAAAAAAAAAGCCTCTGGTTTTGTCCTCATCCTCATTTCTGCGGCTGCTTGTTAATTCTGCTTGTCACAACCGGTGCCGGCCCTCCTTTGGGGCCATTAGCGATAATTAAGATTTCCATTAGGCCAAGGGCTTAACATCTTAACCATCTAATGAGATCAATTCATTTATACACCTGGCCTGGGCTTCATGTAAATGAGAGCTTCTTTCATTTAGTTTTTCGCCCTCAGCGTGGACCTAAAGTGAACTAAGCTTTCTGTGGGAATCAGGCTCATTATAATAGCAGCAGCTGTGTGAGAAAACTTATTTCGGGTATTGATCGGGGGGTTGAATTGGGATTAAGGAGGAGGGGAAACCTATGTACATTCCATACACTGTATTTATGTCGGTTCCTAACGTATTCATTTTCTTAAAAAAAGGTTTTCCTTGAATTTTAATGTTTTTAAAAGGAGTGTGTTATATAGTTATTTGTGCATGTAAAAGGCCTGCAAAGTTACAAAAACCAGAGTTCACACCAAAGGGCGAAACACTGCTCCTGAGCTGCCTGAAACATCTCGCTTGAAGTCCCGCCTTTTCCTCCGTAACGTGGTGATGTCACCAAGTAACACATTTGCATAATACCTGCCTAGCAGCTAGTTTGGCACGCCCTCATACAAAGCTAGTTAGAGCGAAATGGAGCAGAGTCCGAAGATCTTTTAAGTTGTTATCGCAAACTTGTTCGCAAACAGAGCTCTGGGAAGTTGTTGAATTTACAGAACAGGATGAAGGTCTGATCGAGTTACCAAATGCATTTGTGCTGACATGCAACTCACCACCACTCCTACACAGTGTCCAATCACTGACCCCCTGCCAACTTGTTTCCCATCATCCATCTTTTTGAAACACATTCTGTAATAATAATACATTTAAAAAAGAGCTTGTGAGTGAGAGACAAACACTTTCTGGCCCTGGCTGTCTATTCACACTGTGATAATGTGGCGTAGATTAGCTGCCAGAAATCATGTCTTGGTTGTGCTATTGATAGGATTCTACATTCACTCAGCCATTGTTTAAAACCTGCGCCTTTGAGAGAGAGCAGAGTTAAAATCTTTCCCCGTGTGAATAGAGAAGAACCTTGACAATAAGGTGCCTGTTATTCAGGTTGCAATTTCAATAGTTCAGCTTGGTAAGAATGGCCATTAGAGAGCCTCGCTTCTTATTTCACATGAATGTAGGAATGATGGCGCACCATGGGAGGCGTACATGCGTGTGCACAGCCCCCCTCTTCCTCCGACTCCTTCTGTCTTGCTCACGTGTCCCTGACGTCTATTAGATTTGAGCAAAAACAGGGTGAGAGAGACAAATGGAGGCTGAGGATATAAAATATTAATGCTCAGTATGTCCGGGCCCCTCGTTTCTCCTCCCCTCATCCCCACTGACTTCTCTCTCTTTTCCGTCTCATTGTACAGCGCCACGATTGTGCCAACACCCCCTCCTCAGGCCTTTCAGTGCCTATAAGGTGGGGAAATTAGTCACCAAGGTACATCTAACTCTTATAATTGCTTTTTAAGGGCAAAATGGGGGTCATTCATTGGCAAGTCTCTGGCTGGCACCGCACAGGCTGTCTTGACACTTTCTTTTTTTCTATTGTCCCACCTGCGAAGTTGGTTTTATGTGGTGGAATCAAACAGCAGAAAGTCTGCCCACTGAGATTTTCTCTCTTAGCAAGATACAATGGAGCCCACCTCCCCAACCCTTCCTATGAGGACGGTTTCTATTTATGTTGCTGAGAACGAGCAGTCAAAAACGCATTTCTGTCGCCCAGCATCCCGCGAGTGTTTCAGTGCAGTGGTGATAAGGCACATTTTGTTGTTATGCTGCCAAGCTAATAATAAGAAAAACAGAAAATGAAAGCCATCTTTTGCTGTGGCAGGTTAATATCTAAAAGTAGTTCCTTTATGTCTGGATCTGATGTGAACATTTCGTGCGATAACAGCAGTACAAGATTGGCAACGTAAGGGTCTATAGCCCTGCTAGCAGCAGAGTGACAACGCCAACATGCTGGTGTTTAGCAGGTGTGTTTACCATGTTTATCATGTTTGATTAGTGTGTTAGCATGCTGACATTTGCTAATTAGCACTAAACACAAAATACAGCTGAGGATTATGGGAAACATCATTCATTTGTGATCAAATATGATATATAGCAACCTTTATAATACCCTTTAGCAGGATTTATTACATGAATAGTAGTGGGTTGTTGCAGATCTCAGCTATACGTCTAAACACGTGCAGCCCTCCCTCTTTGTAGAGACTATACTTTGCCAGAGCATTGGTATGAATATTAATCATTTCACTCAATATTCTTGCTTCAGTAGCTAAAAATATTCACTCATGCATCCACCATCCACAATTCAAAAATAGAAATGTTCTAATCGTGTGCTTAATTCTAGCTCACACCCATCTGTCCACTCCCTCCATCCCATCCTCCCTTTTCTCCATCCCGCCATCCACATTGTGCTCTTTGATCACGGGAAGCTGCAGAAACTGTGAGCCGGGGGGCACGGGCAGCATGTGCTCAGTCTTCTGATGTGATGCTGTGCCTGTAAACACTCCGTGTTTGTGAGTTTGGCTGTTGTGGGAATCTTAAAAGCATCCTGCTGAGATAACACTAGAACCACCACCATTAATAATCAGGATGGAACTTCTGAAACAATTCTTTGCGAAAAAATGTTTTGTTTTCAAAAACTGGGGGTCTTATCTGGTACTGGAAAGACTTAAGCCCTATTCATATGAGAATACTATTACCAGGGGACCTCATGTGATTTAGAAACATGCCAACATAAAGTGCCATTTTTATCCTCTCAGCCACACCTGAACTGGAACATACCAACTGTGCAGGTAAGCACGGGGGTGAGTTAAAAAAAGGACACTACATAGTTAAAGAAAAATACTGGCTGCTAAGTTTCAGTAGCCCAGAACGGACAAACCAAACACTGGCTCTAGATAGGGCCATTCACATTGTTACATTTTGCGACCATAGTAACACGCTTGGCACACGGGAGAAGCTTCAGTTGATTGCAATCTGCAACCTCACCGCTAGATACCACCAGATCTTACACACTGCACCTTTAATATACTTATTACTTACAACAAAAATGTATTTTCACACTCACCTATAACTTGAATGTTTTCTCAAACAAGTTTAGCCTTCCTTCAACCACTTGCCCTGTCATTGATAAGGGGAAGTAATGATGACCAAGATGGCTTTGGCCAAAAACCAAGAAGGCTTCGGCCAAAAACCAAGATGGCGGCGGCCAAAAACCAAGATGGCGATGGCCAAAAACCAAGATGGCGACGGCCAAAAACCAAGATGGCTTTGGCCAAAAACCAAGATGGAAATGGCCAAAAACCAAGATGGTGACGGCCAAAATGCTTGAAGCCTCAAAACGACAGTCCACAAACCAATGGGTAACGTCACGGCGACTATGTCCACTTCTTATACACAGTCTATGGCACGCAATGAGGAATTAATCGCTTGAATTGATTACATTTACCATCAACACTGCAACTACTACAGATTTAGTCAAGACCTCAAATACACCTTATGGACCTTATTTTACCAATTTTGCCATTTTTTACGGTATTTCACAGCTGGCATTCTTTTCCATGTACTGAAAATATTTCATGGTTTTGGACAACACTGCTTCACACTAATGAATACATAATGAATCTAAATATGTCAACAATGCATGCAATAATATATAACACACTTTCTTTCCTCCAATTCCTAAAAACTGCCAGCAACATGGACCACCAATCTGGAATCGCCTCTGCAATGTCGTATTTCACCCAGGCACAGATCACTTCACGTCCCTCTAAATGAGACTAAAATTGAATGTTGTGTTTCCGTGTGATTTCTTTAAACTATGGCTCCTTCATTTTCAAAACCAGACAGCGATGAAATTATAACATCTGCTGAACAGGCATCTGATTTTCTGCTCGGGTGGATACAAGAGAAAAACAGCTCAGAACCTGAAGAGCGTCGATCCTGAGAGGAAGGGGGGGCGGATGGATGACACAACAGACAAATGTGAGTGAGACCAGATCGCTGACCTCGGCACAGCCGTTGGCCTATAAGAGCTTTCATCTCGGAGATATGAAAAGAGGTAGAGGACGGCGGCCCAGGTGTGCGTCACGCCGATAAGCTTCCCTCCAATTCAGCCGCTCGCTGCCCTCCCTCCCTCCTGCCTCACCTCCGTCTGATCCCATCTTTATCCTCGTCCTTTGTCTGCCTCCTCTCACTCACTCCACTTTCTTTCTGAAGCCAGAGTATAAGCCCAGATAGGACGGAGTGATACGAGTTGAATAAACCCCAGGAATTAATTTTCGAAACATCTCTCGCCCTCCCTTCTTCTGGCTTCCTTGCTATCTTCCCATATTCTCTCTTTCTCCTTGAGCAATTCGATCGGGACGGCTAAAAAAAAAGTTTCTATAATGGAATATTTAATCCACCAAGCAAAACATAGTGAAATTAGAGGCCTGGTCTCACACAATGATCACGACTCTGCCTCTTTTTTTAAGAATGTTCTACCACTATCTCTTTCTTGGCCTACCTACATTGATCGCCATGCAAAAGCAGATTTTCCCAAGCTGCATTGTTGGCTGCAAATTCAATACACTTTAGCCTCTACAAATCCGAACCTATGAGGAACTACAATCCGTCAGCGGGATCAGTATTTCCTTTCCAACAACGAGTCGAGATTTGATTTCATTCTGCCATTCGCGAGTTTGAAGTGACATGAAAAGAAACGGCTGCTTGAACTAATATTAGACTTCGCTCCACTCCGTCTCAACCAGGTGGCTCCTGGGGGACGTGACGTAGGCGAGACCTGACGAGCGGGAAGCGCCATCCACCTCGTCCTGTGGGAAAGTTACATAAGGACATACGTATAATAGTGTGGGTGTTGTTGTTGGCATCTGGGGAAACCACTGAAACCTGTAGTGAAGATAGTGTGAAAACTGTCTTCTGTAAACTGAAGTCATGCTCAGGCACATTGCATGACTGCCTTGTATATTGTTATTAACGTGTGCATCTGTGGATAACAGCGAGTTGAACAGGTTTTATTGTGTTTAAGATTGAGATGATTAAGTTTCCTCTTGACAATGAGATGGTTGTATTATGTTTGACAAAGGGGCAATTCAATGCAGTTGGCTGCCCGGCTACACTATTTAGTGCCCGGTCGCACTAAATCGTAAATGAATGACACGGTAATTCGCAAGTCATTTAGTGTGCTTTTTGTGTGCCATTTGTACGCCATGTAGTCTGTATTGACTGCAATGTAAACACATCCACGTTAATATGCTACTCTGAGAGCTAGTGATAGAATAAAAAGTGAGAAGGACTGCTTATGGTGGACTTTCAACCAGGAGACCGGGATTCGTGTCCCAAATTGTTATTGAGTTAATTTGAAGTTGCGTTACTGTGTTTTTTAGTGATGTTTGTCAGGTGTTTATTTTTCTTCTATTCTAATTTAAATATTTGTATATATGTTCTGTGTGCAGCGTGTGGAGGCTACAACTAATATTTAATTGTGCAACCCTCTTTTGTATTGGACAAATTAAAATTTTGACCTGACGATGGCGCTATATGGAAAGTTAAAGGATCTCCACACTAAAATTCATTGCAATCCATCCAGAAGTTGTCGAGAAATTTCACTCAAAAACAGAAATATCAAACTTACGGTTTAACCGTCAGGGGATCGCTAAAGTCAGTAGGATTCATCAACTGGGAACCACAATTTGCTGTAGATCTTAAGATATTTCACTGGACAAATGCAAGTTTAGGCCTGCCGGTGTAACTATATTAAAAGTCAGGGGATCACCAAAGTCTTTTAGATTCATCTTCAAAACACCATGAATGGTTGTACCAAATTTCATGGCAATCCATCCAATAGTTGCTGAGACTCACACATCCTAACAATGTCAACCTCATGGTGGCACTAGATGGGACGTCAGGGGATCACCAAAGTCAGTAGGATTCATCCTATGGGGACAATGAATGTCTAATGTACAAAATTCAAACCATTCAAGAGTTGTTAAATCTGAACAATTCACCAAATATTAGGGGGGGAAATCACAGTGTGCCTTTTAGAATTAAATTATTAAATCCAAACACAAGGTTACGTAACACTAAAAACCATAGTAACCCCTCCTGCAAAACATTGTCAACCGAGACAAGGGGCACATATTGAGTGAGGAACACGGATCAAATAAACATGAATTTCAAATCTCAATCCGCACGCCTCATTCATAACTCATTGGTCTGCAACAAAACATACAAAAAAACACCACTAAAAACAATTGAAAGCCTTCCAACTGTTGGAGGCAGAGAGGGACTTAGTGGTGGCGCTGTCAAAATTCAGCTCGGAAAACAAAACAGCATTAAGCATTGAGCAGAGTTCAGCTGTTCAGTCATCTCTGCCGGTGAGACGCTGGAGAGAAAAAGAAAGAAAAATGCAGCAGTATATTTTTTTTGCTTATATTTTCGCAAGCAAGCTAAGAAAGGTTTCCTTTTGTTCACTGCCTAGCTTAAGGACCCCTCTGTGTTGGCGTAGAGGACACACACACAGTGACAGTGCAAAGAGAACAGCAGAAAAGGAATATTCCCCACAATGCAACACAAGCTATGATAGTTTTGATCCGCGAGCTATCTTTTTTTGTTTCCTTGGCACATATTCCTTTCGGTTGGAGGCAAACTGCTGAGCTCACTTATCAATGATAGAAGGTTGCACAGCATGTACTCGTTCTCTCATCACCGTCTGCGGAAATGCACTCCACACTTGTTGACCTCAGTCGGATTTTATGGCAATGCATAGGTTAAGTGCTGCCATAGAGGGGACGACATCAGTGCCCCTCCTTCTTCCAATGGAGGCCATTTGGATTTATTCACTGGACATACTGGCACCAAAGGGACTTAATGAGGGCTTTGACATTTGTTCCCCTCTCTAATAATTATGCTGTTAGAGGATCTTCGGCTCGGCTATAACCTTCTTCTAATGGAACTGTATGCTCATCTGTCAGTGGCGTTTGTACTGTATAATGTATCTGACCTTATGGGCAATCATTTTTACAGTCAAAGACAAAAGTGGTCGCAGAAGTTCAAGGGTGTCGCGCACTCGGATTTCTTTTCATACACAAAAGCCAGACAGGAAATTGAATAAGGAGCGATAAGCTCCCAACTTCTTATTCAGTACTTATCCAGTTAGCTTAGCTTAGCACAAAGACGGAAAGCTAGCTCTGTCCGAGCAGAGCTAAGCTGAGCTAAGCTAAGCTAATGCGCTGCTGGTGGTAGTATCATATTTACCATACAGATATTAGAGTGGGATCAATCTTCTCAACAACGCTCACGGAGGAAGTGAAGAAGCGTATTTTCCAAAATGTTGAACTTAGGGATGCACCGATACCGGATCGGATATCGGGCCAATACTGAATCCAATAGCTGGATCGGGTATCGTTGACAATGGTGCTGATCTATTCAATTCAATTCTATGTTTATATACCTACATTTTAAGTCCTGTTTAAGTATCGGATCGGTACTCTGTATAGCCGATACCCAAAGCCCAGGTATCGCTATCGGTACTGGGACTGAAAAAGTCGGATCGGTGCATTCCTAGTTGAACTGTTCCTTTAAGGTTGAAACGCTTCCATTCAACCAAAGCCTGCTCAAACGTGATTGGTCAATACTACTCGGACTACAAACGGAAAGAAGAACGCTTCAGATACCAACATCTTCTACATGTGAACGCAGGATCTGTTTATAGAGATTAAACCCAAGTAAACTCCACATTTATCCAGTCAGGTGCTCGTAAAAAAACACAAAATGTACCCTTTAACATCTGACATATTTGAGGCCCATTGCATACTATGATAAAAATGTAATGTTATTGAGGACAGAAACAAAAGTGGACCACATGGAGACAAACAAATCTTTGCATGCTAGATAGACAGGAAAGAATTCCAAAAGGACTCGAGACCAAGACAAATAAACACACAACACATCCAAGCTGTCAAAAGAGTGGTCTCAAGAAGACCGTGTGTAAGACAGCCCGCTACCATGTGTAACAGCACAAACTGTCACTGTAATCTTATCTGTCGAAATGTTGCTGCATCAGTGTCCCCGAGACAAACCCCCGGCCCATTTATTTCTTCTTGGCAAATAAAGTTATTCCACATCTGAACGGGAAGGGAGACAAATTCCCATGTGTCCAAAGGTAACGGCGATCGACTCGTTTGCCACTTCAAGCGAGGAGAAAAAAAAGGTGATGGAGCACCGGCGCGAGGAGCGACACATACATCACGCGACGGCGCCACTTAGAGCAAAACACACATAGCGACGGCGTGCTCGTTAACCTTTGGACGGGCGACTGCACGTGTGTGTGTTTCGTCGCTTGTCCTGCCGTGACGGATGAAGCTGAGGATGACAGAGTGTGCCTGTCTCCTTGATCACACAGCCGCCTACGTGTTACAGAAGCTGCTGATGCACACCTCCACCTGCATCAATATTGGTGAATTCGTTTGCTTGCTCATGCACACGAGCTCACAGCTGGACAACAGATCAAAAAGGTAGGAAACATTTACAATAAAACTGCTAGTGCGTACACGCCATCCTAGAATTTCTGTGTGCAAGAGAGACAATGTCGAATATATTCATGAGGAACACTTTGCAGAACATTACAAAGTGCTCAACAGGGAAGCCAAGGACACCGTGAACGCAATTAACAAGCAGGAGAAGCGGCAAAAAAAACAACAACACAAAAATCGAAAAAGTGTGTGCTGTTATGTGGGGGCGGCTGCATGCATTGCGGCACAGCTGTGTTTGTGTCTTTACCATTGTGCCTGTCCCATTGTAAATCCATTCTCACATGTTTTTTTTCTCTCTCCCCCGCCCTCCCCGTCTTCTCTCTCAGACTAATGTACATAAACAACACAAGACAAATCACCGGAGAGGCTGAAAAGAAAATGGAAGCAGCGGTTCTTGCACTAATGTTGCTTGGCAACCAGACCAAGGTGATTTAGTAATTGAATGCATTCTGTGAATATTTGTTTTGGAAGCGGCGTGTCCAGCGCTGGAGCCGGTAAATGCCTGAGTAAATGCGCCAGGCACGATTGTTTTGGGAATTATTTTGGATACAGGATGCAGGCTTGTGGGCTTTCAATCTTCAGGCCAACTATTTGGGCAAATCCAGGCGAGGGGAGTTAATGAGTAATGCTCCTCTCACAACCTTTAACATTAACCCCTCATCATTCCACCCTCTTCTTTAGAGGGTTAGCAGTGGGGGGATAGGGGATGTTCAGGGGTGGATAAAAAGTCAACAGTAGATGCCACATAGAAGTGGTGTACATCATCTGAAAGCTGGGAACCAGATGATTAATTTGAGATGCAGCTCAGCACTGTGTGTCAAACTGTTCTATTCATTAATAATAAATAAAGGACTGAATTAATTAAAATAAATTGTGAAAGTGTATAGGAGCGTAGAACATGATGATATAAGTTCGTTGCAGCAATTTTTGGGTTGATACCATTTGTTAAACATATTTGGTGCTTTACCACTTGAAAATTTATCAAAATGATCAATAATCTCTCCAAAATACCACATTAAGACACCAAGACCTTGAGGAACACAATACGAAAAGCCATGCTGTGATTTGGTTTCAAAAACTTTTGACCTTTAGAGAGTTCTGCAAGAATTGCATTTTTTGGCGATTGGATGGCGAGCACTTCTGTTGTATAAACTGCTCAAAAAAACCCTTATTGTCAATCTACCTAGGAAAGCCATCCATCCTCTGAATGCTCTAGGTCTCTAGTTTGTGGCTGTAAAGTCTCATGAGGCTGTGATTATCCTAGAGGTCACCACAAGTCATTTTATACAGTGAGGTTAAGCTTAAAAAAAAACGGACTCACTACAATGAAATGTCTCCTATGGGGACTAACATCATCACACATGAATACAGTTGGACTCACTGGAGCCACAAGAGTCTCACCTTTACAGTGATACCCAATTTATGTAATTCCAAGACTGTTTAGGGACCCCAGTATGCAAAAATATTCAGATACACCATTTTAGAATAGGCGAAAATAGCACATTTATACTGCATTTAAATAACTGCATGATTTTGCCCCAAGCTGCATGTGATTATCATAAAGTTGGCATGTCTGTAAAGGGGAGACTCGTGGGTATCCATAGAACCCATTTTCATTCACATATTTTGAAGTCAGAGGTCAAGGGATCCCTTTGAAAATCACCATGCCGGTTTTTCCTCGCCAAAATTAAGCATAACTTCGTAGCGTTATTAAGCGTTCTTCCAGACAAGCTAGCAATGATGACATTGAAAACTCAGCCCCTAACAACCTCTGAAAGACAGAATAGCGGCCGGACCCGCAGCACAAAACTGAGCTTGTATTGGGCAGGTATAAATATGAATATAATCTAGGAATTATCTGACAAAGAGCATACATCTTTATCTAATGTTTCCCTGGCAAGAAAAAAAAAGGGAAAGCTCTATCTGGTGCTATACGTCTCTATCAAATCAAAGGCAGCTCATTAATGATTGAAAGCATTTCCAAGGACATTTAAAGACTGAAAGCATCACGGACAAAACCTACAGAGTTGGCAGCATCATTAATGCACAGCAGACAATTCATCTTGTATTCTGTCTTTAAATCTTAAAGCCGTAGTCTGTCTTAAAGGTCCTGGTCTGGGGGGATGATTTATTTAACAGAACAAATGTGCGGGAGACAAACTTCCCTTCCACTTCACCAGCAGAGACATATATGAAGTTAAGTAATGCAGTTTGCAATTCTATCAGAGCTTAGAAACCAAATTTAACATTGGGAAAAGTATGAAATCTAACCTAAAGGAGCCAATAGTGAGGGGACGGTGTTTCAACACATTGCACCATCCTTCAATCATGAAGCAGCCTTTAATTCACTTTCTGTCTTTTGTTGTAGCTGCGCTTTGAGGTATACAGTAACTAAAAATAGTCTGGCAATTTCTCTTCACATTTACGCTCTGGATTCGTTAATTTGTTTTTACAGAAACGTAGCAAGAAAGTAGCACTGTGCGACTTTAAAAGCCCCTTTCAAACATGCAGCTTGTTGTGTGAATGTGTTGGCAATTTATATGTTGGTCGCATGTGTGAATAAATGCCTGAGTCACTTTTACGTTGAAGTCCAACAGGCAATCTTCAGGTGCTAAGTGTTGCGTTAGTGCTGCGGTTCTTACCGTAAAATGTGCCGTCATGCCCAGAAGAACCATCAGGGACAGACACCTATGTATGAAAGACAGAAAGACGTTACTTTAATAGACAGATGAAGCCAGCAATGTTACATATTTCATGCCTGAACAGTGTAGAGCTCACCCTCCGGTTCCCCCTCAGGCTAACATCGTTAGCTCTGTCAGCACTGTTAGCATTGTTAGCACCATAAAAGCTGCGAGCCGCCGGCTAAGCCGCTGCCATTTTGAGAGCCGTTAAGAGGCAATATACTCTGAATTTCATGTTTAGCAACTTTAAGAAAGACATCCAGTCTGTGTTTAAACCAGTGTTGCACAAGTTACTTTAAAAAAATAAACTGTCAAGGTCCTCTTAAGTCCTCCGTACGACGCTACCAGGGTTGGAAATTAGCACCAGCCACTGGCCAAATGCTAGCATAATATGCAAGTGGCTGCTAGATTTGCATCACTCACCAGCCCCCAAAAAAGCAATGGTAATCTATTGTGTGGTTGGTAACATCTGTAATCTACCAGCCACAGTGGACAAAAAAGTTAATTTCCAACCCTGGACGCCACCCTCCAAAAATGGCGGCTCGCCCCAGAATGCTCCACGATTCCCATTCCCTATTAGCTAAGCAACATCTTCTTTGCTATATTGTAGAAGCTTTGTGTAAATACAGACCTCACAAGTCTCACAGTAATTGCAAAATGTGTAATTGGTAAGATGTAGGATGTAATTAATTTGAAAGGCTGCATGTAGCACCTTTGAGGTTAGATGGTTAGACGTTAGAAATCAATATAATCGATGGGAAGTCCTCAAGGGTACAGGCAGAAATACATGTGGGCGTATGCTTAATAAGTAGGTTATTAACTGTATATATTTCACTTTATTTACCAGCACTGGAATGCAGAATAAAAGGTGAGTACAGTATGAGTGGAAATCTAATATAATCTTCTATTTCCTGCTGTACTTGACCACCAGGTGTCACTGTTAACTCACAGCAGCCCTTCCCCCAGCCGGGCACATCCCTCCCCCTCATCCTCATCCTCCCTCCATGCTTCCCTTCCTCTCTCTCTCCTTCCTCCCTCCCTCTCTCTCTCCCTCCTTCTCTCCCTCTAAAACAAAGTAATTGCCTGCAGCACAGTTCAGAGTCTCCTACTCTGTCTGACGCAGATCAGGCTCCAGCCAGTCAATCATTATTCTCCACCACAACAGTGAATACCTCGTGTGGTTCAAGGAGTCACTGAAACCTGCTGTTGACACTAGTATGTGTGGGTGCCTCTCTCTCTCTCTCTCTCTCTCTCTCTCTCTTTCTCTTTCTCTCTCTGTGTGAGCGGAGTCATGGTTAAAGCTGAGCAGCATCGGTGTCTATGTTTAACCTGCACTTTTAGTAATCACAGAGAGGAAGTTTGAGATCATATTTATGTGTCAGACGTACAAGATAGAGTGACAGACATCCCGGGATTCATCTGTCACTCAGGCATCTATAATTCAAACGCAGCCGTTCAGAGGTCTTGGTTGGGTCTGCTTGCAAAGAGAGCTGAATTTTTATTATTATCGATTCACTTATTCATCTAATTTTGTCTCTTTATGAGCACATGTGCAGCATATGCATAGCTGTGTATGTGCATGACCATAATAGGTGAAGGTTTTTAGTAAGCAGCCTTTATGAGAGAGGGTCCTGCTCTCCTGATTTTCTAATATCTGCCGGTCAGACCAAAGTGCTATAAGAATGTTATTGCTCTGCAATTTGATACCCGCATCCATTTCTGCTGACGGAGAGAAAGCGCGGCGGGGAAAGATAGAGACAGGGAAAATGAACGGGCGTGAAAAGCGACAGAGTTAGAAGTCAGTTAAGCCATTTATTCAAGCCGCGCTGCGATCTCTTTTTCGAGGTAAGACTCCGAGAGCCGAGGAGGCAGCAAATGAGAACCAAGGTGCTAAATCCTCTGAGTGTCCTAAAGGGAGCGTTTACGCTCGGGGTGAAAGAGACTGACAAGTAAATCCAGGCGGAAGCTATGATCTCATATGGATTTCTTCAATTTAATCTTCAGTATCGCGATCGGGAGGGGAGATGTAAAGGAAAAAGGTGGGAGTGCTCCCAAGATGTCTATAACAGTTCACCTGTGAGGGAACATATGGAAAGACAGAGGTGATCAGGGGAGTGCAGTGAGGGCTGGATGGCTTTATAATCTCACTATGTAAACATAATATGAAAATGTCAAGACGGAAAGGGAGTATGCAATAAAGCAGAGGTTCACCCACAGCCCTGTCAGATGAACTCAAGTACCCCTCCGTTGACACCGCATGTTCAAAATGTCTTCATTTCAACTGATTTTAAAGTTATTAACACTGTTAATCACATAAAGCAATAATGTTTCATACAGTTGAACTAATGTTAAGGTCTGTTTGGTCAATTCCATTTTTACGACTGCCATTCATCCATGACTTTTAGCTGACTATTTCAACCGTTGTTACGATACATTTAACAATATTATTTCAACTATTCATCCATTGCCTCTAGCTAATTGTTTCAACTCTTCATCCCTTTACTATTAGCTATGTTTTTCAACCATTTATCCGATACATTTAGCTTCCCATTTCGAGATCCCTAGGATTCCCAGGGCATGTGCGTCTCTTGATATAAACTATACGATATAAAACATTGTAAGTGATGAAGTGGTAAAGGCTATCTTCGCAGATCCAAATTGCAAAAGAACCCTTAACACCTTGTTTCCACACAGCTCTGTGTACGTATGCAATGCAACTGGCGGTCCATTCATTCCTATGGGAACCTCTGTGAGGTTCCAATGTATTTGTGACACTCCTCCTTCCGTTTTTTTGGTCCGAAATTTGACCTTGAGTATATTGAAAAAATGTAACTTCTGCGGTAGATTACGGACAGACCGTATGCACTCTGTGCCACAGGAAGTTTCCGCAAACTTCCTGTCAAATTAGTAAATCAATAACTGATTGATGAATGTGATACAGCTCTATTTGAGTGAAAAGTTCAACGGCATATTTAGCAGTTATGTGAAATATTTTGTTTGAAAGACATATGAACTATATGTTACACAGCTAGCATGCTACCAATGTTAGCTCATCATACTAATATATCTCTCTTCCTTCTCACCAAATACTTAATTTTACGATATTACATTTGAACACATCATGACAACGCTGTAATCCACCTTCACACGATAATCATTTTACTGAGCAAAGCTTGAACGCCTCATAATAATAACTCAATGGCACCTCCGCTAACGTTAGTGGCTCCGTTATTTAAATATGTATAAATGTATAAACTCGTCTAGAATGGAGAGCAAAAAACAGTCAACAGAACCTACGCGTACATCGCCTGATGAAGAAATGTACGTCACATGGACAGGGAGCCCCGTACTCGCGGACACAGAAAGTAGAACTTTGGCTTTACGCTCCCACTATTTCAACTGTTTATCCCTTTATTTTAACTAACTTTAACCTTTTATCAGATACATTAAATGCTAGCTAATTCAACAATGCAAACTGTTTCAACAGTTTATCCACTATTGCAATCATTTTAGCTAACTGTTTACATGTCTCTGCTCGCTTGCTAACTAGATTTCATGCTCTCTCAATCGCAACACAGTGTTCAGATGCTTATTTTTATTTTTTTTCAAAGCAACCGAGCTACAATTTCTCCACATCCCCCCTGGAAACTGCAGAGGTACCTCCTGGGGTACAAGTAACCCTGGTTGGGAATCACTGTAACACAGCAACAGAACTGACTGTAGAGAAGAAAAGAGTGAGGAAGCAGTGAGGAGTGATGTGCGGGGATGACAGGAGGAGAGTTGTTTTCAGATTTACAGACCTAGCTGCTGTATGCTGCTGTCAGAGAGAGCGAGCAGCAGAGGGAGGCCTAATTAACACAGAGAGCACCAGCATCCTCATACGGAGTGAGTGATTCTGATCCAGCAGCATTATCACGCTGCCATAAGACCGCCAATCCAACCTGAAACCGCCTCTGCTGAGCTGATACGCCGCTTCCCCCCCTGCCAAATATCATCTAAGGTCATGACTTACTGCTCACTCCTTCTGAATGTACAGCAACATTTCCTGCATAGCATAGCGAGGGCCCCACGAGGCACATCATCATCATCATCAGAGTTATTTCAGCTAGATGCATTATATCCACAGGGGTTGCACTTTGCAGATGTATCATCATCATCATCTCAACCATGCAGCAGTGATTCGGTATAATCTTAACAAGTGCTATAATTGGTTTTAATTCAGTGCTTTAAATTATTTCTCAGGTGCCTCTTTTTAATAATAATTTTCCAAAATTATGGATCCAAATAGATTAATGATATTATGACAGAAGTGGTGAAAAATTCTTGTAATTTAAAATACATAAATAAACCAAGTACTTTTTTTTCCTTCTGTATTTATTTTTTATTATTATTTTATATGTAGTTTTATTTATTTTTATTTTTTCTTCTGTATTTATTTTATTTTTATAAGTAGTTTTATTTATTTTTATTTTTTCTTCTGTATTTATTTTATTTTTATAAGTAGTTTTATTTATTTTTATTTTACTTTTATAAGTATTTTTATTTTTTTTATTTCCTCTTCTGTATTTATTTTATTTATTTATTTATATATTTATTATTGTATTTATTTTATTTTTATAATTTTAAACTTTTTTCTCTTATTTTTTTATTTTTTTTTATAATATTTACTTTTCTTAAGTAGTTTAATTTGTTACTATTCTTTTATTTTTTCTTTATTTTTTTTTCTTTTATGTGACCAAGACCAACATGGTGGGTGGTAGTGATCCCTTTTCTGTTTTTATTTTATGTTAAGGACAATGTGTTACATTCTACATTTGTTAAGATGACTTTTGCCATGTCTCCAAAAAACCCAATAAAAAAGATTTGAAAGAAAAAATAAGCCAAATAAATATGCAAATGAATTACGCCCAAAAGCCAAAATCAGGGCATGATAGTGGAAGCATAACTGTAAAATCATTTTTTGGCTTTTCACACATAACGCACACACACGCACTTTAATTTCCATCTGGCAAGTATTTCCACGCATTTAAAAGGTCAGTCCCCCTAAAAAAAAAACAACACTTTTAGTGAAGGAAAAAGGTGTACACTGTGTGTCAATCCTATTCCATTAATGCAACAGAAAAAAAGGGCTCGGATACAGAGGTGACCACAGGGAGGAAGAAAAAAGGCTGTGACTAAAAAATGTCACCGTGAATGGAGGCTGTTAAATATGCCATTTGGTTGGCCATTTTTTTTTTTTTCTTCCTGAAGCAACTACGGGCGACATGCTGAGTGCATATTTCTCTTTTTGGCTCTCAGGGACACATGTGCTTCCAGAGGCCTGAGAAAGTACCTTAATACTTCCTGTCCTGGCTGTTAGAAAGCCTGTTTCGCTCTCCTGTTGGACCAGAATAGTGCAAGTCTAAATGCTGAATGACAAATTGCTGTTACCTTATTTGCATGAAATTGCAAACTCTTCCTGGTACGGTACACCGTGTCCTTAATTTACCCTCATGGCGGTAAACTGGGCGTGAAAATTCGCACCAGACTGCAAGTCTGGGATTAAGATCATGTTGAGGCATTTGGTGGTGTAATTGGCCCTCAAAAGGAACCGGCTACAAAGTGGAAATTTTCAATATTTGCACATGTTCGCCAGGAGTTATGGCAAAGGGAGAGCGGCGGCGGTTCAACCAGCAGCCAGACTCAAACATTGTTGTGTCGCTCCTCGCTGCTGCCCCGTTTCTGGGCACCGCCGTCACCTTGGACGACACGCCGGCCAAAAAATATGAGTCCACTCCCCCTGTTTTTCTCTGATTGTGCCCTACAGTGAATGCTCATTAGCATTTCTCCCCACAAACAATAACTGGCCCCGCAGTGTACCCATCTGTTGACTGAATTTGTGAAGCCAGGTGTGCATGTACGCATTTGTTTGCTCCTTTTATTTGGAATCAAATTGTGTTATTAATGCTAATTTGCACCGTGATGTTGGCCACAGTCGCAGCTTGTGATCGCTCACCCACACACAGCGCGCGCTCATATACTGAAAACCCCTCAACGGCACTACAACTGGCTCGGCTTTCATGTCAGCGATCATTTTTGTGAGGAGTAGGTGGCAGTATTTTTTAAAGTGGTGACGGTGGGTATCTCATTTTGGATGGTAACTCTTTACAGCCTCTCTCCTATAAACTTCTACTACATAGGGGCCCCTGGCGGAGCCAGGTTAAGGCTCAGGTGCAGCCGGTTTTATGGGCGCCGTGCTCATAACTTTTAACAGCTAATGTCATAGCTGTCGAGTGAGAGGGGGTTTTTGATTTTAGGAATTAAGAGAAGCAGAGATCAGACGCAGAAACACTACATTACATCGTGTTAAAGCCATATCTTTAATTAAATTCATCAATAATGCGTCACCTGCATCTCTGATTTAACCCATATCTCACTTGTTGCATCACGTCTTTGACTGCTGAGATTATAAGAGCGGCTCACTGGGGATGAATGGGGCAACTTGTACACTACAAAGCCAATTACTGCTGTTCAATAATGTAAACGCATGGAGACCCTGCCTTTTTTTCACCCCACCCCTATTCCTCCTACAACAAACGGGGGGCCTTGTACAGGAACAATGACTGGAAATCAATGCTTTGTTTGTTCTGGATGGCAGTTTCCACCTGCCTGAGTAGTGTCTTTTATTTCCCTATTAGAAGAGAAGCAGCTCGTTGTGTCATTTGCACTTACATTGTAGGAGAGAAGCGTATTGATTATGTGTACAGGAGGTGTACAAAACGTTCCACTAAGACGGAAGGAAAAACGGGTTAAATGCTTATTATTTATTAATGCACGTTTGTTACATTGAGAGGGATTTAACTGGATATTTAAACTTAAGTAAAAGCACAGAAGAGGTATCATCAGCGAAATGTACTTAAAGTATCAAAAGCACTTGTTCTGCAGAAAAAACTGTTTTTATATATGATGTTATCGGATTGTTAATAATGATGCAACAATGTGTAAGGATTTTGCAGTTGTAGCTGCTCGAGGCGGAGCTAGTTTTAACTACTGTATACAGTCTAGTTGTCCAATGGTGTCCAACTTAGGGGTCGGGACCCTACAAAGGGTCACAAGATAAATTTGAGGGGTTGTGAGATGATCAATGGGAGAGGAAAGAAGAAACAAGACTCAAAACCAAGTATATGGCTGCACCGTGTACGTTCAGTCTGTGAATTTGTGGCTAAATTGTGACACAAATAGTCAATGGTCATGTCTATAATGTTAAATCCAGCGGTACATGTCCACCAGGTAAGTTTCGTGAGCTGGACGTATTGCGCTGGACCAGCTCATTTGCATAAAGGACCGCCTTTTCATTCTGAAAGAGCAACGACCAATGAGGAAACTCCAACACTTGGCAGACTAATCGTGTAACTTAATCACTCAGTCACTTGCTCAGTCACTTAGTGACAAACTTTTGAGCTTGTAGGGCTGGCCCTCTGCAGTCCAGCCAAAAACACAGTTCTGCTACACAAATTTATGATGTATTTATTTATGTCTTTGCTTTTTTTTGTGAAAAATTGGATTGTTAATAATGTAGCGTATTATCATCCGCCAAGGAGGTTATGTTTTCAGTACAGTTTGTTGGTTTGTGGAAAAACTGCTGGCCCGAATTTCATGAAACTTGGTGGAAGGGTGTAGCATAGGCCAAGTAAGAACCCATTAAATTTTGGGGTGGATCCGAATCACGGGCGGATACACGCATTACTTTTCACTTATGGAACCGTACTTGGTGGAGGCCTGCGCTCTCCGAGTGCCAATAATGTAATGTTAATAATAAATCTTTAACAAGGCAATTAAAATTTGTATTATATGTAAAATCTTAATCTTAAAGTAAGCAGTAAGTTGTAACAAAAGCTGTAAAAATGGAAATATTCAACGAAAGTACCTCAAATCAATGCTCAAATACAGTTCTTGAGTAAATGTACTTTCACCACTGCTATTTAGGAATATATACATTTGCTCCAACCATCACTGTGATGGGAGACATGTGGCACAGTATATGCACACTTGATTTCAAAAAGTTTTCTGTCAGGAAGTGTACATTTTGAAAGAAAAACTTTCATCTCATCCTGTTATTGTCTTTATCTTCAATAGCATTGTGTTCGGCGGCTTTTGGACCACAGATGAGTCTATTTGCCAGAAATAGAAAGAAGTAATCATGGCAAAAAGTCTCTCCCATTCACAGACATCTATCCTGCATTGTCATCAAAGGCACTTTTGTTGTGCTGAAAAAAAAATGATGCGGCAAAAATGTGGGCTAGATGTTGGCTTCATCTCAAGGTATTTTATCCTTGGTGGCTCTTTTGTAGCTAATGGCAATTTGAAAAACACAAATCATATCACAGAGGTGGAGGCTGGATTCACAACCTGTGATTTGTGAAATCTATTTAATGAGCAAATCAATCACAGGCACCGAAAGGTGTCAGAACAAAAAGCAAAACTGCGTTATTTCGATTTTTTGGTGAGTTTACTCTGAGCTCTTATCTTAAATTAACACTTTTCCCAATGGAGTCTTGAATAGTGACCGCTTCACTTCACAAACTCATGACTTTACAAACTTAAAAATACATTCACAACTACTACACCAGCCACAAACATAACAACACACAATGTCATAACCCCACTCACACACACAGCATGCCACTTCACCAACAAAACACATGCAAATATATGTGCATCCTCGAGTACATATCTACGAGTACACACTTGCATACATTCGTCATCCCACAGCTCATCTCTATTCCCCTGGCTGTCCGGTCCAGTCCAGGTTGGTCGTCTGGAGAGTGGAGGCAGGCTGAACCTGTCCACTCTGCTTACTATCATCGTCTGGCAGCAAACCTACAGGGTCAACACACAACTTCACTTCCTCTCAAATGCCTCGGCAGGGTTTGATTGATCCCGTCTGGCACCGTAGAGGCCAGTGGAATGGAGAAGGGGTGGGGGGAAACTGCAATCCTCTGCAGATCTGGCACCAGATTGGGGTCAGATTGCTATCGGGAATGGATTCGGTTAAGAGTGATGGATTGATGGATGTGTTCGAAATCTGGACTGTAAGAATTATGAGCACTTGGTTGCCCTCTAAGGATTGGTGCATGGTACGAGTCAGAGCCAGTTCCCTATGGGAAAGCGTATTAATAGCACGACATTAGAAGGTCATTCAGTGTGTCATGAGAACGCATTTTTGCTTTTTCGCGAATCATCTGTACACCAATTTTGCGCCATTTTTACGCCACACAACAAAACCACTTAGTTAGGTTTAGGAAAAACATCGTGGTTGGGCTTAAAATAAGTATGTAAACTAAGTCAAATATGTACGCAAACAACGTAACAGAAGTTTGAACACATCACAAATGCCAATAAAAAACACGTCACAAACGTCATGAACGTAACTTTGGGACACGAACACCAGTCTCCTGGTTGAAAGTCCTTTGTTTGTTGGGCCCATCCACCTTACATCCCTCCCTCTACGTCACTCTGAGTGTAGCATATTCACGTGGATGCGTTTACATTGCAGACAAGACAGACTATAATTGGTACAAATGCCAAAAGCAAGAAAGGTGTTCTTGTTGCACGCAAAATGACCGTCATTCACGCTTTTAGTGCAACGTATGCAAACCACTGGCTTAACTTTGCCTTTCATATAACCATAAAGCAAAATTATTTCAATCTAAAGCCAATGACCATGAACAAAAATGTATTTTTATATTCTAAATAGCTGCCAAAATAATAAAAATGTTGAATAAAGTAGGTGGTATATTTGTTGTTATAGGTTGAGAATGCAAGCTAAATAATATTATTCAGCCGTTTTTGGCATTTGGAACTTAAGTAAAAAGAAGCATTTCCAATATTTTTGGCTGTTGGCATTAAAATGCACGAACCTCCTCCTTCATGCCTCTGATTAGCCCTGGCAGCAGCCACGGCAATCCATTGCCGCGTGTCTCAGTGAAATGCTTAATGAGTGGGATCAGTCAACGGCGACTGGCAGCCAGTCACAAGTTGGGTACAATGGCGGTTGTTGGTGTGTGCTAATGCTAAAAACTAGAGAGGCATTTCTGGAAGAAAATGTGTGTGATTGCTGTGCATATTGATTTTTGAGTGACTTTAGAATATATAATATCAAAATATTGACAGATTTAATATAAATTAATGGAGGCGTTGATTTGTATCTTTGTATTATTTACAGGTGCTCATATAAATACAATGGTAGTGAATGGGCATCCATAGACTTCAATGTATTTTGTAACTCATAAACTATACATTTCATCATAAATGGCTTATGTATCATTAATTTGAGCATTTTGAAATAGAAAAGGATGTTTTCGCTGAGATATAAATATAATGGATGTCTATGGGGATTAAAAATTCAATCTTATTTATTGTTAATGACAAAAATCCATATAATAATTGACCATATTAATCATCTTGTAGCATTCAAACTGTAGGAGATACAAGATACAAAGGTCTTTTAAAAATGTGTTTTTCAGGAATAACTAATTAAATATAGAAATTCTGCAAATTTTTATGAAAACGCAGAAAACTACATACAATTATCTGACTAATTGAAGAGTGAAGTGTGGAAACGGTATATGCACATAATATAATATATTATAATTACATTACATTTGGACCAATGCGTTGCTATTTTAATGTTTCAGGTTTCCAGGGCAACATTTAAGCAGATTGAAGGTGACAGAATCTAAATTTACAGCACATGCTTGCATCGTTCATGTGCATTTACAACATCTGGAGGCAGAGTAATACAGCGGCATGTAAAAAAAACATTCCGGCGCTACATGTTGACGTGCAAAATGTACATTGCTCTGTCAGTTCCAGCGCAACCGCATAATTTAATTTGTGACATTTGCCCACAAGGGACAGTTTCCAATCGCACTTTCCCATTTTTGGTGTGTGGGGTGCTCGAACGTTTTAGGTCCTTTGTGAGGTCAACTAATCCGCCGTTGGGACTCCAAAATCAGCCAGTAGCTGTCAGCCCGGCGTGGAAGTTCGAATGAATCAAAGTAAAGATGGCAGGAGGTGGAGAAAGGTGGACTCATTAGATGTGAGGAGCTTGTGACCTCCCACGCTGACACACACCTGTATCGGGTCTATATCTGCACTTCCAAACATCATGGGATGCTCGGAGGGGATGTTGCTGGAGTCGCCCTCAGTGGACAGGTCGACTGCGAATCCAGATGGCCGGTCCACCTCTGACACTGGAGCGGCGAGCGCCTCAGGGAGAGGCTTAAGGGCCTTTTATGATAGAGAGGGAGTTGGACTGTCTTCAGGAAGAAAGCTGAGAGGTTCCAGTCATTAAATGGTGTCTTCATCCGCAAACAACAAAATATACGATGGCCTCAATACACTCGAGAATGTTTTGTGAGTTCCAGATAAGGCTGAGGATCAACAAATTGCATGTGCACTGCATTGTTACGGCTTATTTTGTAGAAAAAAGTAAAAGAAAAGGACCCAGATAGGAACTTTGTCGCCTATTGATTGTGTTTCCTGAGTGACTGATGAGTGCCTCATCATTCCTCACACTCTCCCAGGCTGAAAGCAGCCCACAATGACAACCCAAACAATGTGAATCAGGGGATGGAGCAACAGTGCATCATTAGTGCACTGTTGCCATGGAGCCCGTGTTGTTAAAAGTAGTACCTACAGTTGTTATATCCATAGGAGCTGGTGAAATACTTTTTTGGCCCCTGATGTGGCAATCCGACGGAAGCAAACGCACCAAGAATAGAAGGTAAAACTTGATGAAAACGAGCATTTTAGGAGGAATAATATGTCCTTGCCGCACTGTTGCACTAGCCTGGAACCAGCCCTGAGAAGCACTCATTTTGGGTATCTTCGTATCTGCTCATTAACCACATTATCGTTTGAATTTGTCTTTGGGGCTGCCTCCCCTCCCGAATTCATTGTCACCGAGCACCGGTGGCGGGATGGTTTGTGAGCTATCACGCTGCCAGAGCCTCTCTGCTTATGGCGGCGTGTGATCGCAGGCAACCGGCGTCCACATCGCAAATTAGCAAGTCTTTTCACAACGTTTTGATGCCCGTGTGCTCAAACTGCCACGAACCACCGAAAACCGCTGCCAGATCTCTGAATCATAAAATTGGAGTCATCACGCCGCAATTGAGGGAATGTGAGAGAGAAGGATTCATGGGGATGGATGCAGACAACTGCTGTTAAATTGGTACTGCAAGCCAAATAAAAGAAACGCTGTATCCAGTAAACCATTAAAGTAGTGGCCTATTGCACACAAATAGTTGATAATATAACATATGCCAACAATACAATAAAAAGGAATGTTACAGAGCCTCTAATACCATTACCGTATAATGAAACATCACCTTGGATACTGCACGTTGATAGAGAAAGAAAGGAAATGTGTCTATTTTTGAACAACAGAGTGAATGCTGATATGTGGACTCGACCTAACTAACATGGTTCCAGTGTTACTGACTCTTTCACATTGTTGTCTTGAAACTCCTACTGCTCACTCTCTGCTCAGGAAGACATTAATCCTCTATCTCTTTACAGCGCAAATACAATTGTTTGCTGCTATATTAATACTCTGGATATTGCATGAAGCACTTTTAATGTTTTATAATGCATAAGTATGAATTATGTTATATAAAGCATTTACCCTCTGAGCAAAAAAAGAGAGTGTAATTAATGAACAATGGTGCCATCCCAACTTTGTTAAGGAAATAGCACTTGCTGTTAATTACCCCTTGCACTTGTTAAATCATGCATTCACTAGAATCTTTGATGGCTTGCTTACTTTAACTCCTTCATGGAGTGGTTCAATTATGAATAAAACATGATGCATATTGTACATATGGATTGTTAACAGTATGTCAACACACACACAGTTCTGTAATGATGTAGTCTGTGCACTGAAGCCTGGCCTTCAACACGCTCCCATACACCCACACGCTTTGAAGAGGAACTTCAGCTCAGTGGATTGACTTCAGATTGACGCTGGGTGCAAGGGAGATCACACACGGAAAAAAAATGTTTCAAATAATGTGTTTTTTTTTCTTTGTTTCATCCTGCTTTTAAAAAAAAAAAAATACCGCAGTTTATCTGACAGTGACGGTGAAAATGATGAAAGCCGAGAACACAGAGTCATATTGACACGGCCTACATTCTGAATCGTCTAATGCCAACAAATTCACTCTGACAGCGCTATTTAAAGTATCACAGCGTTGACTCCTTGCCCGCTTGTGATTGAACTCACTGCTATTGTCCTCAGTGATGATGATAAAGCCAGCTTGAGAGGAGAGCGTCGTAAAAAACAAAATGAGTACAGTTACATACGCTGCATTTGCTTTTATTGCTCATATGCTTACATCCTGCCCATTCTCCCCACCGTATCAACTCTCAGTCAAAGACACAAGCTAATAAGGTTGCAGGAGACAGTTTAATGGCAATTGTTTTTTTAGCCATGCTAGCAGCACGGCTCGAGGGATGGCAATGTCGGTCCCTCGGTCGGTTCGTCCACCAATTTGGCCCAGATTGAACATTTACTGGATGAATTGCCATGCAATTGTGTACCAACATTCATGGTCCCCCAGAGGATGAAGTCGGTTGACTTCATCCCTTGACTTTAAATCTAGAGCCACCATGTGATGGATATTTGTGTTTTGAGTGAAATGTCTCAACAACGTTTGGATGGACTGCTATCATCAGCCATCTTTCCACTACTTTGAATTTAGTGGTAATTAGCAAATGTTAGCATGCTAGCACGCTAAACAAATATGGTGAATGTAGTGAACATTGACTGAAATCAGCATGTAAGCATCATCACTGTGAGTGCATGCTGGTATTAGCATTGACATTTGGAATATGTAGTGGGCAACCGGGTCTGGGCAAAAAACGAAGATGGTGACGGCCAAAAACCAAGATGGCGACAGACAAGAAAACCAAGATGGCGACAGCCAAAAACCAAGATGGCAACAGCCAAAAACCAAGATGGCAACAGCCAAAAAACCAAGATGGTGACAGACAAGAAAACCAAGATGGTGATGGCCAAAAAACGAAGATGGTGACGGCCAAAAACCAAGATGGCGACAGACAAGAAACCAAGATGGGGACAGACAAGAAAACCAAGATGGTGATGGCCAAAAACCAAGATGGCGTCGGCTGAAATGCCGAACTTGAGTCTTCAAAACGGCAGTCCACAAACCAATGAGTGACGTCACGGTGACTACGTCCACTTCTTATATACAGTCTATGGTTTGAATATGTTAGCATGCTGATGTTAGCATTTAGCTTAAAGCACCGCTGTGACTAAGTTCAGCCTCACAGAGCCACTGCCACCCCAAACTTTGAACAATTTAAGTTCATCCTTCTCCTCCTTTTGATTGAAGAGCATTTAACTGCTGGATTTAAATCATACGAAATCACAACGTTCACCTGCTTGTCAGTTTATTTAACAGCAGAAAGAGGTGGTGATATTTCTTCATGAAATCTTCCTGAATATTTATGACTCAAAAACCCAAAGTATTTAGGACCCCATAAAAATCCAGCGCGACGACTCCTCACTTTGCCTCGGCAGATATATCTACATAAACACGTTTCAAATACGTCTTTAAGGCACGCGGAGCCGCGACACATGAATACAGTTGGCTGGCTGTGAATCACTGTGTCTTGTTGCCTTATGAAAACAGCACTAGATAAACTCTGACATATTTACACACATCACGGTGCGACTCTTTTACAGAACACAGGAGGGTTTTGTCAGCTTTCGAGGCACTGCGAGCGCAATAATGTCAGGATTTTGTGTGTGTGTGTTGGGAGATTTACGCGCGAGAATGGAAGCGAAGGAATGTGTATACGCGTGCATGTATATGTGTGTACATTCATCTACCTTTCAAGCTTGTGCAAGAGCATGAATGCACCTTCATCTGTGTGTGTGCAAATGAGGGCTGCGGCGTGAATGTGTTTATGCATGGGTGCGCGTGTAGGTGTGTGTGTGTGTGTGTGTGTGTGTGTGTGTGGAGGCCTGTTGCTGGCCATCCAAGCAGACAGGTGTCAGGTCGTATCAGCGCATCGCTCCAGTGGCCAGGTGGAAACCTGGAGGAGAAAAAGGTGAATCACCGGGGCCACGCTGGGGCAACAAAACTGCTCGGCCTAGTCTAGCATCACCTAAACGCACACATACACTGATGGGGACACACACACACACACACACACACGCACACCGTTATCGCAGAGTAAGAAAAGAAGAAAAAACATAGATAGGAAGGCGAGGAAGGCGAGGAGCTCCATGCAGAGAGAGTAATAGGAATGAGTGCAGACTGAGGGAGGCTACTTGACCGGGTCTGGCACCACACACACACACACACACACACACACACACACACACTGAGTCACAAAAAGACACATACGAAGTTAGAAACACACCTACTCACACATATAAATGTGGGACTCCTCCAGCATGAGACAAGTAGCACGCACACACACACACACACGTGAAGAAATATGGCAACACGCGGTAAACGGACGCATCAAATAATTAGCAGCTTGATTGAATTGAACACACACACCGTCTCCAGAGGCGCCGCCGAGTGTGTGTGTTCCATATTTTGTCAGCGCTTGATGAGGAGAATGATCACTCTTCCCTTTTCTCCATCCCTCATTTTCTCACTCCTAATTAATTTGCACACACACTCACACACACACACACACACACACACACATACAGAGACACACACAGACACACACACTGTTGTGAGGATAATTGCCACAGCAGCGATGCTGGCTAATGACAGGAGAGTGGAGCAGAAATAACAGCGGATGGGGCACCAGCGCTGATGTTCCCTTCAACATATCTCCGCTCTGTCAAACACACCCCTCCTCTCTCTCTCTCTCTCTCTCTCTCTCTCTCACACACACACACACACACACACACACACACACACACCTCCTCCACCACCACCAATCTCCTCCTCATTTTCAACCCCCACGCACACACACTTTGCCGCCTCCTTCCTTATTCACCCGCTGCCTTCTTGTCGCCTCCGTCACTCTCTCTCCTCCTCCTCCGCCCAATCCCTCGCTCGCTCGCTACCCCTCCTTCGCCCCCGGGTGCCGAAGCAACAGAGGAGTGTCGGGCAGCCTCTGATCACGGCGGCCTTAACCACAATTGAGGGTGACGTGCGGCGGGATGAGACTCGTGTACCGGAAAAACCTTGGCTGGCCTGCCCGCATTCCGCCTGGCGCTTGCCTCGCCTTCCCCTTTTCTTCTCTGCCTTTGTGAGCGAGTGTGTGTGTGTGTGTGTGTGTGTGTGTGCGTATAGCCATCCTAATGGGTAGGAAATGTTACCAGCCCACTGGGCTGTGAAGGGCTGAACTCACCTTGAGCGTTGTGAGCGAGAGGGAGAGACTGAGAGAGATAGACGGGCAGACAAACAGATAACAATGTACATACATGATCTCTTTTCTCAACCCACGCAGTGTACGCTTCTGTGAAAATGTGTGATGTGACGATCAAAAGAGCAACTGCAGCTCTATAAATGTGATATATTATGGTATGTAATTCATGTTTCCCCCCACATCATCTTATATTTATTAGGTTACTATCATGAATTAACTGGTTTCCTCCGTCCAAGACCCATTTCTAGACTGAATTTACCACAATGGGTTAACAAAAGCCTGTGCCATGTCAAAAAAGGCAATTCAATTCAATGGCAGGCTATTCTTCAGAGGTTGTAAAGAGCTCAGTCTTAAAGCTAGAAGATACTGGTGTCTGTTAGCATGCTGGTAAACAAGAAAAACTAGACGAATCGATTAGTAACAACCACGTCATGCTGGCTTGACAAGAAGATCTCTAAATGACAAAGTTACATTCAATTTTGGTGAGGAAACTGGCATGGCCCTTGACCACTGACCTCGAGATATGTGAATGAAAACTCTGAGTGAAAACTGTGTCTTATTAGATACAACAGATGTTGACAAAGTGCAGAATTTGCAGTTGAAAAAAAGGTAATAAACTGCAATATATCTCATTGCAATACACAGCATATCATAAAATGTTTAAAATTGTAATAGCTGTGTTTCCATTCATGTCTTTTTATGCGCATTTTGGATTATCGCATTCGAAAATCTGCATGGAAACGTCAAAATTGATAAAATTCCTCAAGTGCACTCCTTTTTTTGTTTTAACGCTTGCTTGAGGTGGTTTTTTGCCTTTGTCGAAAAAGAGTCAATGCGCTAAATGGGACATGGAAACGCCTTTGCCGCATAAATTCTGACGTAGCGAACATTCAACTCACACGACTGATCAGCTGTTTACAGTGTCGGCGTCTTCCTGGATATTCCCAGAACGCGTGAATGCTTGTCTTCGTCTCTGGACAACATGAAACATGGACAATATTAGCTGTCATGAAAGAACAATTACAAATTGCCCAATTGAAACAAATTCCTGAAGACCTTTCTCCATTTTAGATGGTTAGACGGCCAAGGAAACTCGTGTTTCCTGATCGCAAACCTTTACTTGTTTTACTGTTTACTGGCGGATTACAGCCGTGCGTAGCCCGTAGCGCCAACTCGTCGATGGAAACGCACCTAATTTGCATTCATTTTTTGTGACATTTCAAAAGTTCACTTAAAATTCGCTTCACAATTGAATGGATACGAAGCTATTTACAGACCTCACTGATGCTCTTGTGGCTGAGGGGGAGAATAACATAGCCCGTTATAGCAGCATATTAATGCTCATGGTTTTGGATGGAGATGTTAAACTATCATATATATATGGGTGGAATGTTCAGATGTCCACATATTTCTGGCCATGTAATGTATAAAGAAATTGTTTGTGCTCCCTTATTGACTATTCTGCTGTATAGATGCCGGGGGCGGGTAATAACATTTGGTGGGGGCAGCAAATATAGGAGACAATGGCACCCTTGGCTGTGATTTGACAGAGCAAATGCACACACGCACACACACACACACACACACACACACACGCACACACACACACACACACACACACACAAATATGCACGAATGCACACACAACCACTCTCGCCAGGCCCCAGATCGACTTAACGCCTTTTTGCTAATTACCTTTACATTTTTACACTTCTGCTTACTCAAGCTCTGTTTTAGGCAACAGCAGGTAATTGATTTCTGTGCGTGTGCGTGTGCGTGTGTGTGAGAGAGAGCTAATGGTGAGTCTGTCGGCTGGTCGCCTTGTTGCCTGACTGCTATTGAATTCCCTGCATTTGAGGCACAGGTGCCAAACACCACTCGGTTCCGACACAGCGGACAGGAAATCTGTTCAAATTAGCGCCGTTGTTCTAACTTGTCGAGTTCCTAGTTTTTGGTGAGTCTGGGGGGGGACGTTGTGAACGCGGCAGAAAAAACAACCTCACCGTGTTGTGGCAGTGGAGAAGTGTACACGACGAGCATCTAGTCTTTTATCGCTTGAATCTTGACTTCAAGTCACATCCGATGAGGAAAGTATCCACAGTCTGTCCTGACCTATCTGTGTATTATAGACAACTGGACATGTTGCTACACACAGTAAGATATACATGCTGTCTTTTGGTCAGGACTCAAAGAGATTCATCCTCAAGAGACCGTACTGCTTAAATAAAGTCAGTTACAATAACATTAAAACAAAATAGGGTAGCAGTGCTAGAAGCCTGGAACATGCAATTCAATTGAACTTAATTTATATTGTTGTGAAATTTCACCTTTTTAAATGCTCTATCAAACCACCGATTTAAAAAAAGAAAAGATCAAAATCTATGTAAAACAAGCAGAGACATCATGGCGCCTACATTACCCACAATGCAACTCAACCACCGACAGTTCAGTTTGAGTTGTGCAACATCCTACGTAACATCCAACGCCAACAACATCCACAACCAAACACTTTTCCTGCCGGAGCCGATAACGTTACTCGCTCCCACCGCCGCCGCTCTCTCTCTCTTGCTTCACCACTCACTTCCCACGTGCACACACACACTCTACTTACTGGCTCTGCTCCAAATGACCTACGCTACATTAACAACAACTGGCTCTATATAGGGAGTTCTCACGTTTTCGTGTCACCAACCGTAGCTCTCCTACACGCTTGGCACACGGGAGAGGTTTCAGTTGGTTGCAATCTGCAACCTCACTGCTAGATACCACCAGATCCTACACACTGCTCCTTTAAGACCACGTTTAGATAGACAACAGGACATTCATTCCAATGGCACCATTGCTTTGGCACAGCATTGTCGGGCATAAACAAATGTTAAACTTGGCTCAACGCACTGTATTGGCCGATGAAACACAAGCAAGTACAACTTTCTGGTAGATGATTTTTATGAATCATGTTTTCAAAACTATTTATGGTAAAAAAAATAGAGTTTCTCTGTCCTTGATTGCCAAAAATTATTCTAAAACTATTTATTGCAGTTGTAAATACACCTTAAAACACACATATATCAAAATAACAAATTGGAACATTTGAACATTTAATCTGCAGCCATTGTTTTGTTTTGTTGGACCAAGGTATTACTCTGTCACACAGGGAGCAAACACTTAGAGGCCTTAATGACAATGTTTGGTGCAACACAGTCTGTTTTTGCCTTTTGTTCCGTCATTCAGTGAGAGCTTTTACTGCCGAATATCAGACAAAATTCAATCGCGGGTTTAATTACATGTTCTACCGCATTTCAACCTAAATTGCCAGGCACAAAGAAAACATTTTCATTATTGATCACAAAAGGTGAGCATGCTGCCGAAACGCTGCAAATGTTTGTGGTTTTTTTTCCCGGACTGACAAAGGGGCTTGATTGCAATTGAAGCTCTGGAAGAAAACTGTTTTGCTCTTAATTTAAGCCTGACCTCCAATCAATAGCACATTTGATTAAAACTTTTATTTTGTCAAATGAGCACATAATTGCTGTCAAGTTCAGTCAAACGCTTGGCCGAGACGGAGACGACAGAAGCAGTTAGCTTGGCGGTCAGTGGCAGATTGGAGAGTGATGACATTTAAACGCATATAATTTAATCTTAATCGTGCAATACTTTAGCCATTACTCGTTATACCTTTCAATCGCATTTTAGACAAATTAGTCTGATGCACTAAACTTTGATTTGAGCACACTTGAGCGTGCACGTTCCTCGTATTTGTAGGAAAGACATCCTGTTTGTGACAGCAGTTGAGGAAATGAGAGCAGCCTGATTTTGTAACTCATGTCAAGGACACTAAATTATCAGGTTGGGAGAAAACAGGGCCCTTTTTTGGCCTCGTCCTGATAACAACGCGCCATTATTTACCTGTCATAGCGTACAACACTGTGTTGGAGATAAACTTTTTTTTCCCTTCCTTCCCTCCATCTCAGCAGCAAATTTATCTTTAGACAAACCGTCTGGCCCTCCGAGTGCTGCTGTGCATTCAAATCCTTATATATATTTATTTATTTATTTCAGAGGCAATGTCAGGTCGCGCTGCTCCTGACACTCTGCGGAGTTAACACGCAGTGGAGCTTCAAAGACCTGTCTTTTCTCGAGTCGGGGAGATGTAAGCGGCAATGGTGTCTCTCCCGTTTGGTGTCAAGGAGGTGATGTATTATGCAGCAGCGGCGCAGTGGGTCATGTTGTGTAAAGAACCAGCATGTGGCCCTGACAGGGTATGTGGCACAACCTTGAGGTGGTGTGGAGATAGCGCCGAGTGCTTAAATCCTTTACAAGTGGGTGCTCGACGGCGAGGCGCGCCCTTTTGCACATTTACCTGTTATACCGCCGAACAACTTCACAGCCATAAAGGACACTACAACTAAAAAAAACCCTCTTATATAATACTTAAAATGATGTTAACAGCCTTCAAACATGAATACATTTTCATTTAATGTCTATATCTATTTACATATCACGTATTATTTGACATTTAAACAGCCAAGAGGAGCCGCTTTATATAAGAAACATGAAAAAAACAATTACTGTTATCCCTTCCTTTGCATGTTATACTTGGATATCCAATAAAACAAAATTACACTTGAAATATTAAATGCCTTATTTATAGGAAAAGGTCTTACAGTTCAGTGAAATCAGTAGAAAAATGTTGCTCGAGCTGCAAGAAAGTGTGGCTATAATTTAAAAGTTAAAGTAATTAGTGAAGACTGATTAAGTTATATATGCTATAAAAATAGAAAAAGGTTTGCAAACCGTTTATCAAATAAAAATATGCATTAAAAAAAGTTATATATGCCATTCATTGCTCACATCCACTGCAATGTATCCTCATACAACAGTATGATATCTTTTTTTCGTGCGTTTTCCTACGAATGTCCAGCAACACATGACAATTTCCGCTTATTACATGCGAACGATCTTTTCAAAATAAACTTCTGTCTGTACAGGAAACAACTTGGTTAGGTTTAGGCAACAAAACAACTTAGTTAGGTTTAGGAAAAGATCGTGGTTTGGGTTCAAATATCTACGTAAGTGGTGCTACTTAAGTACGGAAGTTACGTGACAAATAAGTCAACGTTTGGGTTAAAATATCTACGCAAGTGGTGTTACATTGTCGACTTCTGGTTTCACACAGGGTACGAATACCGGTCTCCTAGGCAAAAGTCTGGTGTTTGTTGACCCAAACCATCCACCCCTACCTTCTCCCTAAGTGGCGATTGTTGCTTCTTATACTAATACTACTTTATACTTATACTTTGTACTGATTTCATGGGATATAAACAAATCACAGTGCATTACTTTTCGCAGGTATTGCGAGAACAGCCTGTCCACCGTTGCTGCTAATGTCAATTTACTGACTGATAAAACAAGATGAAAATGTTAGCAACTCTATAAATGAATAGTCCACACTCTGAACCAGGGTCTAGTTGATAAAAAAGCAATTCCACGTACTCTCAGAGTTTAAAGTTACAGAATTAGTACTTCCCACAAATTACAACCTGAACTTTTCTACCAGTGCAATTGAAAAAAAAACAACATAGCAGGTCGCGGCACCGGAAAAAAAGGGCTACAGGAGGACCGAGTTGGGCTGGTTAGAGGTTTTCAACACAACTACTGTGTGGAGAGATTACACCAGTCAACTACAGCACAGCAGCGAGCCTGAGGTGGTTAAAAATGCACCCTGGCCTTCAGTCTTCCATCGACATTTCTCACCTCAAAGTGAAATACGATTTAAAAATGCTGCAGTCAATCAAATACCGGACGAATATCCTCTCAGACGCGAGCGTCGAGTTTGACAAGGTGAGAGATCACACTGCAATGGCTCCACATAGAATCCACATCCTTCAGAGGGCCTGGCGCTCGCATGAGGTATAGGTCAGGGAGCTGGCAAAAGCTCGGCTATGCAGTCGATGATGTTTGTGTGGATTTGGAGGTTATCATTGTCCTGCTGGAAGACCCAGATCTATACGAGCCAAGGCTGGCTCCCTGTCAGAAGCAGCAGCATGGTACCTGGATTCCTCGACGCTATCCGCCATCATGTTTCACAGTGGGGATTAAGCTGTTTTCTGCATTACCATCCCTCATCTCACACCAAACCAACCTCCCGTAGTTGTGTCTTTTTTGCAGTCAGGTTCATCACATGGCTTTAAATTCAAGGTCTGTCGCTTTTTTTGTCTCTCTCTCTCAAGCACTTTGGCCCATGTGTCACCTCATTCAGTATTTATACCACAGAAGTAATGGAGGGCTAGGTACAACTTAGATAAACTTTGAAAAAAAGTAAAGACAGAAAGATTCTATGACACCCTGGTATGATGTGAATTGGGAAAAAAATGTCACCTGAAAGTTGAGGTTTTTGAATATTTGATAAGTCAGATCAAACATGCGCTGACATTTTTCACAGACCTTTTTTTTTTTTTGCACATTTTTGCAAAGGGTTATAAAATGTCTGGAAGGAGTTTTATAGATGACCTGACATCTGACATCAACGAGGTGCAGACTGCCAGTCGACAGTGAAACTTGAGTTGAGGTCAAAGTGACATGAAGTTAGAAGTTTTAGGTTAAAGCTATGAAAAATAGTTACAGCCACAAAGGCACAGCCTTCTTCCCAGGCTAAGCCTAATGCTTTGTTCACTACCAACAAAAGATATGTTACAAAAAACCCAGGCAGCAACCTCTGGTTCTCAAAAGTGAAGCCAAAGCAGAAGTGCCTTAAACTTGCATTCTTTCTACCAGCCAGCAGGGGGCGACTCCTCTGGTTGCAAAAAGAAGTCTGATTGTATAGAAGTCTTTGAGAAAATGAGTCTACTTCTCACTTGATTTATTACCTCAGTAAACATTGTAAACATGAGTTTATGGTCTCAATCGCTAGTTTCAAGTCTTCTTCAATACAGCATGATGTTTATTTAGTAAATTATGGTCCCTTTTAGAGTCAAATAGACCATAAAGCAGGGGATGCTTTACGAAGTGGCTACCTAAACCAAGATGATGATGGCCTAAAACCAAGACGGCGACAGCCAATAACCAAGATGATGACGACTAAAATGGTGATGGCCAATAACCAAGATTGCCACGGCCAAAATGCTGAACTCAAAGCTTCAAAACAGCAGTCCATAAACCAATGGGTGACGTCACAGTGACTACTAACCTCATATACAAGCTATAAAAACCCCCAAATCCTTAAAAACATTAAAACAATAGGCTATTAATAATAAGAACAAACTTCATATTAAAAAAAAACACTTTACATTGTAACTTCCCAAAGTTATTATTTGAGAATATATCATAACTTAAAAAACACAATATAAATAATTTCAATTTCCTTTCACCCCACTGCTCCTGCCTTGTTAACCATGACTAATACTACTACACCCTGTAATCATTGCATAGGTCCTCAGTAATTAAAAATATTTACAGGGCGATTTATCCCTAACATTTTGTCTTCTTCCCTTACGTGTACGCACCAAGTATATTATTAATACCTTAATTACACTGTAATTTGCGGTTTTAATTATTTCTGTGTGATGATGATGTATAATTTTGTAAGACTACTTTCAATGGAGACAAAAAGCTTCTATTGTGCATGACCCAAACCGAATCACACACATCTATGATTCTCGGAGGAGTCTCCGGTATGCAGAGTGACAGAAATAACCTGGTGGGAGCAGTTGCGTGGGAGGGGAGTGTTACAACTAGACAGACTCGAATCTACCTACTGTAGTGCTGCCACAGTCTTGTACTACTGGCCAGACCTTGACAGTAACAGTTGAGCGAGGGCACAGTGTGTCTCCTTTACTAACCCTCAGCTGGATGTTCCAAACCCAGGTCTGACCGGGTGACATTTTAATCACAAAGTTACTATTTGAAATGTTAACAGCCTCTGCTGCAGCTGCTCCCGACGCAGGAAAAAGACTGCTGGGAGAGGATGGAAAATAATAATAATATAAGCAGGGCACTGAGTCAAGTGGTTCATTTGGGGTTTTTTTCGCAGGAGCAAGCGCCATCATCGTGCTCCTCTAACCGCAACAACAAGGACCATTTGGATTATAATATCAGCCATTGTCATTCTAATTCCAACCATCTGCGGTTTCCATGGTGAAAAACTGTGAGAAGCAGAGCCCACACACGGGGACTTGTCAGCAGTCATGAATATTTTCCATTGAACTCAGCCGGAGAAAGAAAAAAAAAAATATGTAGCGTCCAGCATGCTCACAGACAATGAGCGAACATGAAAAGCCACTTTCGCTGTTGCTGATTTGAATTTATATTTATTTGTACGTGTCAAAATATTTTAAATTTGAGCGCAATAAACAAAAAAGGGGGGGTTTCAGCTACTGTTTCCTGTTTCCAAAGGTTTAGCCCTAACCTGACAGCGCTGTCGCCGCACACGGAAAACAAACCGCGTGCAATAAGATTTGTCTGTGCGCGGCGAGGGTTTCCAACAGGCCGGAAAATCCGATCGGTCGTGCAAAGTGGTCGACCCTTTGCCACCGCGAGTGAGATCTGTGTTCGCTCTAATTAGTTTCTACAAGCCGTCTTCAAAGGGCGGGACTGCGGCCGTCTCGGTCCCCGCAGAGACGAGGAGACAACTGTTAACACTCTGATGTTGTTAGATCACTGGTATAGTAAAGGAGTTGTTTTTATGTCTCACTCATTACATGCATGGATCATTTCATAAAAATACTGTGTTATAAGATGAATTGTTATTGGTATGGTAGTAAGTATAAAACCCAAGATTAGAATCACCATTCATATCGACATTATGAAAACTGGTTAATTTGCAGTTAATAGAATTAGCTGATGAAAAATGTGTGAATGATAACGATGACACATTTTTGGTGACAACCAGCTGTGACGATAACAACAGACAACAAAACCAATTTCATGTCATGGATCCAATTTCTCTCGCAACAGTTATTTTATCATCTAGTAATCTCTAAAATGGTTTATTTATTTGGATTTGTCATATTATACAGCAAAATGTTTCACCTTATATTGTAGTAATAACAATTACTAGTCCCTTAGCAATACAAACCAATTCAAATGTATCTATTCTATCACATTTTCTTGAGTAAAAAGATTTAACCCTATACTATTTCCATCATGCCTTCCTATAAAACAACTTTTTCCAGTATAGGAATTTGGTTGAGAGAAAGTCAGAGACATTTTGGCCGATGGGACGCCACCGAGGAAACATTGCCACGGATAGAAGCACAAAACCTAGTAGAATAATTCACCGTATCGTTCTAAAACAGTCCAGTTCGGTTCGTTACACATTAGAACGGTTATTTTTTGCATTTCCATTAGCAAAAGTTGTGGTACTTTTTTGGTGCCACCTCGGTCAAGGTTCCAAGTGAGCTGAGCCGATAGTAGAAAGCAGAGTTAAGACACTGCAGACCACTGATTGGTCAATGACGTATAGTCTATGGACACAGGACATCCCACACAAACCCACAATTTTGAAATAGCCAGGCTACCGTCAATAGCGACTGCAATTTTTTCATTCACTTCAACAGGATTTTTAAAAAGACAGCCCACAAAACTACGCAGTACACTAAGACGAAGTGCAGACATTCCTCTGTTTGCTTGCTGATGAAAGGATTGAGCGAGCGCCCAGTTGATGATGATGTCATGGCAGATTCACACGGCGTCGCTACTGCGATCAGCGTAGATGATCGAATCAGAGAAACTACTACGCATATCAGTGGGCTGCATAAGCCACAAGTAAACTGGGAAGGCATATTCGCCAGTATCCAGTTCTTATAATACATCCATGGCCGTACCATGCAGTGGAAAGCTTTATAGTCTAAGTAAATGAAAGTGCCGAGCAACTTTTGAGTGTTTGTCTGCAGCTTTGAGTTCATGTCGACACTAATGCAGATATATGTCAAGACTTCAGTTAAATGTCAAAGGATTCAGTCTATATCATTCACACACACGGAGAACAAAAGGTTCTACTCAAAACTACTAAATTACAGCGAAGGAAAATGACTTTTGACAGTTCAAATCAAACTGAAATGCAAACCTAGTGAATCTGTAAATATCCAAGACAATACTGAAATGAACATCGCTGCCAAAATTAGCACTGCCCTGAAAGCTCAAAGATCCCTGGAGGTTCTTATCATTTTTGCATACTCGCTGCACAAAAGCCCGGACTAAGCACAATGCATTACAAGGCTTTTACATGCAAAGCAGATGTATACGGCCGCATTCATTTCCAACTTAATCTACAAATTGCTTACACCGCTTCGGCGCGAGGTTGTGATTAATAGCAGGGTGACGGCAACGCGGGACGGGGGATATAAGGGTTGTAAGCGATTCTCAGCATGACAGCCGGCGAGCAGTGGCCTGTTGGGTTTGAACAGCGCGGATGCACAGATACGGTGCAGCCTCGGGGCACGGCTCGTGTTCTCTCGCCTCCCTGATTGACTGGAGAGTCAGTGGAGTGAAGGAAAACTTGACATTATGTCTGAGAGCGTGACACAGATGGATAATAAGCTGTCCTTGCATCCTTCATGCAGTATGGACCGTGTGAAAGGACTCGTCCTACATTTACGCTATTATTATGTATATTCTGCACACTCTATAGTTTAGTCAGGTGGCAATTACTGGATGTGGGGGAACCCCTCTATTTTATGCCGAGTAATGAAAGATGACTACTACTAGAAACCAATTTTCAAGCATACCCGCATTGCCCTTTAGCTTACCTTCAAGCGTGCCCACTTAAGTTTGTTGCCATGGTTGCAAAATTGCTATATGGAAGTCTGGGGAATGCTTTACATGTTGCATCAAACAGTTTTATGAAATCATTTTGGTTTTGGACAAAGCAGAAGAGGTAATTTTACTACAATTGAAGCTCCAAATAAGGTAAAAATAGAAATGTGTCAGCCGCAGCTGAGGGTGCAGCATTTGTTTCGAGCCCTGCGATATAAATGGGAGCCCTGGAAAGAGGAAGCAGCGCCTCCAATAATTCACAGAGACAAGTGTAAAGTGAAGACAGCCCCGGGGAGAAAACAGGGATTACTAGTTAATTCAGCTTTGTGTGAGTTAAATTGGCTGGAAGAGAGTGGCTGTGAGTATGTGTCGTCTTGTGTAGATAGAAGTTGGGGGCGCGTGTGCATACATGTGCAGGGAAATAGTCACTGTGTTAAGCTTAAAGCCGAGCGGAGGTCAAGAGTGCTGATGAGTTCATTTCCGTGCCGCTAAGAGCTCCTTCACAAAGAGAATGAACGGTAATAGCCTTATTTATTCATCCTATAGCTGGGGTTTTTCCACCACTAGATGTCTGACTGAGGTCCAGCTGAACAGTTAAAGCTGGATTGAGGGACTTTGAGAACTTGGGTAATTACGGCTTTAGACGTAAGCTCAACAAAAAATGCTCAGGGATCCTTTTTGATTACTTTGATTTGTCGCAAACTTAAGCAAGCCTTTAAATGGGAATATCAACATGAAAAGTAGTTTTTGTGTCTTAAGGCCTTTACTCAGCGGCGGCGTGACAAATAAATGACACGAAAATGCGAAATACTCGCCTGCGAATGTTATATATCTAGGTCTTTTATTGTGAAAGGTAAGAACGGAAGGAGTGAATCTGGTCTGCGCTGCCTTTGTCAATACAGAAAGGAGTAATACAATTTACTATCCTTTTTCGGGCTCCGAAAACATGATCGGTTGATGTCTTTAGCCGCGGTGTGAAAAACACGCAATATACACTCACCGGCCACTTGCTAGTACAGGGTGGTCTTCTGCTGCTGTCGCCCATCTGCTTCAAGGTTGGACGTGTTGTGCGTTCAGAGATGGTATTCTGCATACCTTGGTTGTAACGAGTGGTTATTTGAGTTACTGTTGCCTTTCTATCATCTCCAACCACTCTGCCCATTCTCCTCTGACCTCTGACATCAACAAGGCATTTCCGTCCACACAACTGCCGCTCACTGGATCTGTTCTCTTGTTCGGACCATTCTCTGTAAACCCTAGAGATGGTTGTGGTGAAAATCCCAGTAGATCAGCAGTTTAATACTCAGACCAGCCCGTCTGGCACCAACAACCATGCCACGTTCAAAGTCACTTAAATCCCCTTTCTTCCCCATTCTGATGCTCGGTTTGAACTTCAGCAAGTCGTCTTCACCACGTCTAGATGCCTAAATGCATTGAGTTGCTGCCATGTGATTGGCTGATTAGCTATTTGTGTTATCAAGCAATTGAACAGGGGTGCCTAATAAAGTGGCCAGTGAGTGTACGTGTTCTGTGTGAAAGTATTCGGCACCGGTGTGTAGCGGCCTTTAAACTGCACAAATCACAAAAGCTATGAGGGAAATGTTCATTATCTCATGAAGGGATACCGCCCAGTTAGCTACGAGTGCAAAATTAGCAATTAGCTTTAACAATTTGGTTCACGTTCATGTTCACATTAGATACTTTAAAAGGAGATACCGATCTTCCAGTTACAAGAGACACAGAGTGAGACGGTTAAGTGTGGCAAAAACAGTCCTTTCTCATTGAATAATGAGCCAGGCAGCAGTTGCTAGGGTCCTGGGGACACACATTAAGAGGGAGAGACAGCTTGGGTTCCTCAAATCAATCTGTTTATCCACAGTGCTAACCCAGTAACACTAACACTGGGACTGTCTTAGAGACAGGGAAGTTATTCTTTCCTCTAGTCAGATGCTAATTCTCACAAGAGAATTGAACACCAAAACAACAGGACAGTGGAAATAGTCATCACATAACAGATCTTGAGCTGCACCACTAGAGCTAGCTTGAGCTTATGAACACATTTCCTGTGCACCACTGCATCTTCAGACCAATAATAGTAAAAGAAACGCAGAGAGAATAGGTCATTGTGAAGCAATTTGCAAGCGACTAATACGCCTATTTGGAAATGACCTCCGTTAAGTGTATTTCACTTGTGTTTCTGACCGCGAGTAGGCCTAACCGTGACCGTTAGCTTGTTCTGAACAGGCATGTTAAGTGTTTAGAATAAAGAGCTGGCAATGCTGAAACATACAGACGAGTACGGGCTGATTTAGGCCTTCCTCTTACTTTGTGTTTTATTCAACATGTTATTAACGCTGTCTCGTGTTTCAGACGTCCATCCTGTCTGTTCTCAGAATCAGCAGCTGTCAGTACTTCCTCTGCACAGAGCGTTTCTTTTTATCTCTTCATACCTCCGCAAGTCGATGGTTAGCTGCTGCTCGAGATGACACCGCGGGCTCCCATTTATAAGCGTATTATTAAGTTTTAAGTGATTCACAGCTGTGTGAGCTGTTTTCAATGTGTCAGTCTTTCTCAACACGCATGCTGATGTGCAGACGAGAAACTCTGCAGAATGATTATTCAAATGGAACGGACACCTTCAGTATAATACTACTAGCTGTCATGAGAGACAGAGCTTTATTCTGTCTAGCTGGCATTAATGACACAACCGCTGGTGGATAAAATCAGCACGATCATGTTGTAGAATAAAAGTTGTTTTGTTGCTGTCACGACAATTAATTAAATAACAGATATTAGCAGACTAATTTGTGTTTTGCAAAAATCATGGTTCTACTCATGCAGCTATAACAGCATCTCAGGAATCCATCTCATCAAATTGAAATTGTCAAAAAGAAATGATGGAAAAGCATCATAAATCACCAGTTAGTTAGCATACAGACACATTTGACTGGAAAAAAAAGGGACTTTGCTGATTGACAATTTTCTCCCGACGCCCATTTAGCGGGATGAATAGAAGGGGGCTCGGGTCTGTGTGTGACTGATGGCTTTGCCCTGTCTCTTCTCCCGACTTTTTAAGTGAACTCGGGGCGATTAATCAGCATCATTTAGGCTATGATGTCTGGGGGTTGGCAAGTATGCTGATCAAACATACTTATTCATTATTGACCAGGGTTATTGACTTGGCTTTTCATCCATATATGCATATATGCCAACATTTTGCGCAAGATTAGAGCGTTATTCAGCCTCCTTCACGACAAGCTAGTATGACATGGTTGGTACCAATGTATTCTTTAGGTTTTCTAGTTTCCTGAGGGGAGCCGGTGCTGAGGCTGAGGGCTGACGAGATGTGGGGGTCTATACTCGCCCTCTCGGAGCGAACAGACAGGAAGTCTTTAATCTAGAGGCAGATGGAGTGAGATATTCCCAGGTCTGACAATTTGGTCAGGATGGTGTTAAACGCCGAGCTGAAGTCCACAAAGAGCAGCTGCACATGGCTCCCCCGCTGCTCCAGGTGGGACAGAGCAGAGTGGAGTGCTGCGGCTATAGCGTCCTCCGTGGACCTGTTAGCTCTGTAGGCGAACTGGTGAGGGTCGAGCCTGGGTGGGAGATTTGAGACGATGTGGGTCCAGACCAGTTCCTCGAAGCACTTCATAATGACAGGTGTAAGTGCTATTGGTCGGTAGTCATTCAGGCTGCCAATGGTGTTCTTCGGGAGTTGGATGATTGTGGAGGACTTCAGGTAGGGTGGGACTGCAGCCTGAGACAGGGACTGGTTAAAGATCTTGGTGAAGACCCCAGCCAGCAGTCCTCAATCCTCCTCCTGTAGGCAGCCTTGGCCTCTCTGATGCCTCCTTCAGATCGCCTTTGACAGTAATCCCGTGTTCTTTGTTAGTAGAAAGTTATTTCAAATGTTTAGAATGGGCATAGTTTGTCATTAGTGAACATTTAAACAGTTAAAAATAAGATTTTTTTCATGTTTATTTATTCATCCATTCATTTGAAGTCATGTAATCAACTTTTATGTGAGAAAAAATAACATTTTTAAATTGGTTAACTACTTACTGGTTGTTATTTATGCATGTAATACCCTCATTAGATGCTTCTAGCCTGCCACTCAGTTATGACCTCCACTTAGTCAGTTACGCCTTAGATTTCCTATACATACTTTCATCATGCCCTCAGGCACGGAAAAAATCATTTGCTATCTTGCGACGGCACGGCAATTAAATCTCGATCCTGAGATAATGCAATGAATTAAATGCACAGCTGCTCCTGTCGTCGACACAGCGGCGTGCCGTGTTGTTTCTCACTGTATATATATATATATGACACCTGTCTGGTGTCGGGTAACTGGCTCAATACTGAAACTCATCAACGGAGCTAACATGCTTTGTTGAATTGACAGACTGCGCAGCTATTTAGATGTGCTAACCGTGTCATGTTCATGTGATCATTTAATCATTTCCGCCTCCAGAACAAACCACGGAGAACGAAGACAATGTGTGCATGTTTAGAAGACAAGTAGCTAGCATCCAGATGACTCATATGTATCTGTTCTGATGTGCTAGTTGGAATTAACATCAAAATATGAGGACTCAACCAGCCTCTCAACATATGGTAATAAAGCTTGGGTTGTGGGACTTCAATAACAGCTCAATAACTCCTCTCAGAGTGGGACAAGAAGACGATAACTTTGCCACCGACAGATCCCCACCAGCGTCCTCTGCTCGGGGCTCGGTCACATCAACGGCCAGCACAAACAACGCTGGGATTGCTTTGCTCAAGCCGAGCCCTCTGTGTGAGGTCCGCCTGGAGGACAGCTAGCCGGAAAGTGGCCACAGCTCTGGCGAGGCTGGACCATCTGTTCCTGTCCATCTCCTCCCAACGCCCCCTCCCCCCTCAAGAAGAGGAGGGAGAGGATGAGGAGACGGATGAGGGGAGGTAATGGGATCTTGTCTACAGCTGACAGTGGTGATATCTCCGCTGCTGGAGAGGAGCTTCCACGGCCGCTGTGAGCAGACGTTCCCCCGATCATTGTCAGAGTTGCTGCAGAGAGAGTTCAGCATTATCATACCGGCAGGTTCGAGGGATTTACAAGCTTGGGATGACGGCAACATGTTCATTGTTCCTATCGTAGTGTGGAAGTTTGTTGATGCAGCATGGTCTGATCCCTCGTGGGGTAACGTTGCCACTGGCCAAGCAGTGGACAAACTACGGGTCTGAAAAGTGAAGCCAATGCTGAAGTGCCTTAAACTTGCATTCTTTCTAGCCAGCAGGGGGCGACTCCTCTGGTTGCAAAAAGAAGCCTGATTGTATAGAAGTCTATGAGAAAATGAGCCTACTTCTCTCTTGATTTATTACCTCAGTAAACATTGTAAACATGAGTTTATGGTCTCAATCGCTAGTTTCAAGTCTTCTTCAACACAGAATGATGTTCATTTAGTAAATTATGGTCCCATTTAGAGTCAAATAGACCTTAAAGCAGGGGATGCTTTAGGGCGGGGCTACGTTGTGATTGACAGGTCGCTACCACGCTGTTGTCCGATGAATCATGAAAACGCAAATGGCCCTATCTAGAGCCAGTATTTGGTTTGGGCTGCTGTAGAAACATGGCAGCTGGCTGAAGAAGAAGAAGATGTAGATAAGAACGTCTCATTCTATGGTAACGAAAGCACAATAATTTGTATTTTCAGGTGGTTAACCACTAAAGAAAACATGCTTATTAATATCATTAGGGCTGTCCTTGACCAAAGAAATTCAATCGACAGATCTGTAAAACTGAGTTTCTCCAAAAAGAATCACACAAACCAGAGATGTGCTCATAAGTTCCTCGGAACATAAGTCATTCAGCATCTAAAAAGCTTAAAAACGACCGATTAGACCAAGAGACCAAGAGGGGGCAGCCCTAAATATTATATTCCATTTCTGCAAATAGATCCCTTAAATAATACACACTGTCCTTTTAAGCAAGTCTCATAAGCAATAAATCTGGTGTTTTTTAGGGTTGCCGTTTCTTTTATTGCACCTACTTAAAGCCACAGTGGTATATTGTATTCAACATTTTACCCTTTTGTAGTCATTTCATCATAAAACGCATTAAATGCTGCATATATTCTACAAAGATGGCAAAAATGGGGTACCTCTTCTTGTTCTTTTTCACAATAAAGTCAGAAATTCGCTTGCTTCTCTCAGTGTAGGAGAGATGGGATGAGTAGTGAGACAGCAGCAAAGTCCCAAAAGTCAAAGGAGCTTAGGGTGTAAATAAAGCTCAGCATGACAGCAGACAAAACATTGCCTATGGAGTTTCATCTCTCCTCTAAGAAGCACACATAACCCTGAGGACACGACTTCTTCTCTGTCACCCAGGGACCAACAAGACAGTGGCACTCACACGGGTGAAACTTGAGAGTTTATCTGTGAACTTGTCAAGAGGTTGACAGTGAGTGTGTCTGCTCGTGTCGGCTTTTTTTTTTCTTTTTCTCCTGATGGTAGCAACAACATTTTTGTGAGGTTTAAACCTATACTTGGCACAATTATGTAAGAGGAAAATAACGCGCGTTTTTGAGTGTCCCGTCGCCACGGAAACTCTATATTTACTAGAATAAACCTCGGTGTGGACACTTCTTGGCTGAAAGGAACTGACAAATAGAAACTTGAGAGCAAAATTGCGTAAACAGCAAGAGAGTTGTGCTCCACAGAAAGCTGGAAACATCACAATTTAACATTTCTTTTGTCCCTTTGGTATATCACAAACTGTCTAGTGGTACACATGCGAGCACTTTGTGAAATTTATGTATCCAATATTACGAAATGTCAAGGTCTAAAGTACAGGAAAGTCTAGAAACGCAAGATGAAGAAATAATTAGCTCACTGATTTGATTGACTGACTTACTAATTAACTAACTGACCCACAATCGTCTCATTAACACCTGAGAGCCTGTTTCTAGACCAACAACTTCCCACTCTAAGAAATGCTCGAGGCTAGACTACCGGCTATCTGAAAAGAGAACAATCAGTTTGCAGGCATTTTCTCCTCCTTAATGTGTCTCAATCCCCTCATGCAAGCCAGGGATGTTTCTGAAGTTTTTATGACGTTTGCACTGTTTTTTTGTTTTTAACAAACTCCCAAATACCCCCTGAGCAGATGTGCCCATCTGTGGTTTGTTTCGTTTCATAGAGAGGGGAACAGCTTGCTGGGGCTCGAGACGTATTCACAGCCCATACCGCATGTTAACACAGTTAAATGGAAAGGTTGGGTGAGCCGTAAGAATGTTATACTGTTAAATTTCTTTAAGAAGAAGCTGAAGATGTGGCAGCCCTCGAGACAAGAGGCATTAAAGAGAATCTTTGATGCTTTTTTCCCCTTTCCTTTAGTGGGTTATATAGTGTTTTTGTGCATGTAAAAGGTCTGCAAAGTTACAAAGTCCACGCCAATTGGAGAAACACAGCTCCTGAACTGCCTGAAACGCCTCACTTGAAGTCCTGCCTTTTCTTCCGTGACGTAGTGATGTCACCAAGTAACACATTTGCATTATACCTGCCTAGCGGCTAGTTTGGCACGCCGTCAAACAAAGCTAGTTAGAGCGAAGCCGGAGCGGAGTCCGAAGAGTTTGGTTTGGTTGACCAATCAGAGCAGAGCGCAAAACGCATGCAAACTATGACATAACCAGACTGGACTTCCAATATCATCAGAAATTTAGATACACCTTTGGCCGAATACATTTGTCATTTCATGTGTCTCACACCAGATAAAATCCAGATGAGATTAAAGACATTAATTTACACGTCGCTGCAGTGTCTCCGTTGGCCAGATCACAAATCTGATGGCAATCTATCTTGGTTTTGGCGGGCTACATGCAATTAAGAGTTGGACGTATGACCTAGCACTTTTAGTTGGTGACAAATCTCTTAAAATACAACCCTATATCTGCACCATATAATTGGGTTTCTTTAAGTTGGAGAGCAAAAGTCTGCCTTTCACATCTTCTTTCTCTTTTTTCTTATAAAAAAAAAAAAACTGGATCATAGCGCCATGTACAAATATAAACTCTCAGTTCTCGCTGGGGGCGATTCATTGGATTTGAGAGTTTGTTCCCGCTGCCTGCTACAAGACCTCCTGAACTAATTAATTAGTAAACCCAACTTGAAACCCTCCCTTGTGTTGTGAAGCTCAAGAAAAGTTGCCTCTGTGAAACTGTGATGTGGAGATTTCACGCCCCGATCTTCCCGAGTGATCGTGACCTAACATTTATTTATTGAGCCGTTTAGTGGCAGAAGTTGGTCAAAAGTCGTATCATTTATTATCTAAGACAAGTGTAATGCAACTGAGTCCCCCCCTTAAACACTTTATGGATTCCAGGTCTGGGGGAAGTGTTTTTGAAGCCCCTGCAGCACCGCGGATTTACACCGCGCCGAAGAATAACAAGCCTCGGTGAATGCTCGGCTGAGTTGGCAGGAGCAAGAGACAGGGGAATCATCTAAGAGGAAGAGAGCCCTGGGGTATTGAGGAGAAAGAGGCGAGCGAATACGTTTCCTCTGCAAAACCAATTAGCAAATGACTCCCCGCACCCTGCTCTTGGAAGCTGAAAAGAGAGAACAGAAAGATATAAAGGGAATGAGAAATGGTAACACGGCAACACGGTGTGTGTGTGTAGGTGGGCGGTGATAGACAGACTTTAAGTGTACTGTTCATGCTGTCTGTTATATGTATGCATGCGTGTGCTTCACTCTGTCTATTCCCGAGCCTCTATTACCCATAAGACACCGGTACATGTCCATGGCATTTAAAATCAGCCTGCTCCTGTCTGGTGAAAAGAAAAGAAAACACGCTCTTTGCTTTGACAGTGGCACGCGTTATTGGCCGGTACTTGAAATGTTGGCGAAGCATGAATGAATTCTTTTGAGAAATACGTGACCTTAGTGTCAGTGGACACGACCACCAGCTGGATGCCTGAAATATAAATGGAATTGTGGGTAAATTAAAGACAAATTAATGACAATAAAGCGTCTGGTTTGCTGTTCATTGGCTGCCAGTGTCCATAACAGACAGATGGAAAGACAGGGGATCTCCAAAGTCAGTGGGATCATGATGTTGTGCAAATGTCAAGGCAATTTATCCAATACTCGCTCATGTCTGGACCAAAGTGGTGGATCGACTGACCTACCTACCGACTAGCCTGACGCCAGTCCATCAAGTTGGTGTTGAGGTATTTCACTAAATAAGTGAAAG